>PVKM010024860.1:0-20273 GCA_004027735.1 Carollia perspicillata
TATATGAGAGACCTACAGCCAACATCATACTGAATGGGCAAAAACTAAAAGCTTTTCCACTGAGATCAGGAACAAGACAAAGTTGTCCTTTTCACCACTTCTGTTCAATATAGTATTGGAAGTTTTAGCCACAGCAATCAGACAAGAAAAGGAAATAAAAGGCATCCAAATTGGAAAGGAGGAAACAAAACTGTCACTGTTTGCAGATGACATGATAATGTACATGGAAATTCTATGGACTCCTCCCAAAAGCTGCTGGACCTAATAAATGAATTTGGCAAAACAGCGGGATACAAAGTCAATATCCAGAAATCCAAGGCATTTTTGTATACCAACAATGAAACAGCAGAAGCAGAAATCAAGAAAAAAATCTAATTTGATATAGCAAAAAGAAAAATAAAATACCTAGGAATAAACCTAACCAAGGGGTTAAAAGACCTGTGTGCAGAAAACTACACAACACTGAAGAAAGAAATCAAGGAAGACATAAAAAAAAGGAAACATATACCGTGTTCATGGATTGGAAGAATTAACATCATCAAAATGTCCATACTACCCAAAGCAATTTACAGATTCAATGCAATACCTATTAAAGTACCAATGGCTTGTTTCACAGACATAGAACACACACTTCAAAAATTTATATGGAATCATAAGCTACCCCAATAGCAGCTGCACTTTTGAGAAAGAAGAGCAAAGTAGGAGGGATCACAATACCTGATACCAAACTGTATTACAAGGCCACTGTAATCAAAACAGCCTAGTACTGGCATAAAAACAGGCACATAGACCAATGGAACAGAACAGAGAGCCCAGAAATAAACCCAAGTCACTACAGTCAGTTAATATTCGACAAAAGGGGCAGCAACACAAAATGGAGTAAAAATAGTCTCTTCAACAAATGGTGTTGGGAGAACTGGACAGCTACATGCAAAAAAATGAAACTCGAGCACCAATTTACACCCTACACAAAAATAAATTCAAGGTGGGTAAAAGACTTAAATATAAGACGTGACACCATTAAAATCCTAGAGGAGAACATAGACAGGAAAATCTCAGATATTTCATGCAGCAACATTTTTGCTGATATGTCCCCTAGAGAAAGGGACATGAAAGAATGAACAAATGGAATCTCATCAAAATAAAAAGCTTCTGCACAGCTAAAGAAAACAACATTAAAATGAAAGGAGACCCAACTATATGGGAAAACATATTTGCCAATGATACCTCAGATGAGTGTTTAATCTCCAAAATACACGAAGAACTTACATGACTCCACTCCAAGAAGATAAGCAACCCAAGTAAAAAATGGGCAAAGGATTTGAATAGACACTTCTCCAAGGAGGACATACAGAGGATTCAGAGACACATGAAAAGATGCTCAATGTAACTAGCTATCAGAGAAATGCAAATTAAAACCACAATGAGGTACCACTTTACACCGGTCAGAATGGCCATCGTAAACAAAGCAACAAACAACAAGTGTTGGAGAGGTTGTGGAGAAAAGGGGACCCTAGTTCACTTCACTGTTAGTGGGATTGCAGACTGGTACAACCACTCTGGAAAACAGTACGGAATTTTCTCAGAAAACTAAAAATGGACGTGCCTTTTGACCCGGCAATTCCACTGCTAGGATTATACCCTAAGAACCCAGAAACACCAATCCAAAAGAACCCATGCACCCCAATGTTCATAGCAGTACAATTTACAATAGTCAAGTGCTGGAAACAACCTAGGTGCCTATCAGTAAATGAATGGATCAAAAAACTATGGTACATGTACACAATGGAATTCTATGCAGCAGAAAGAAAGAAGGAGTTCCTACCCCATGCAACAGCATGGATGGAACTGGAAAGCATTATGCTGAGTGAAATAAGCCAGGAGGTGAAAGACAAATACCATACGATCTCATCTTTAACAGGAACCTAAACAACAAACCAAACAAGCAAAATATAACCAAAGACATTGAAATAGAAAACAGGCTGACAGTGTCCAGAGGGGAAAGGGGAGGAAATTGCAAGGGAAAAGGGGAAGGGTTTACAGGAACAAGTATAAAGGACACATGGACAAAAACTAAGGGGGTGGAAATGGAGGGAGGTGGGGAGGGCTGGGCGTGGGGGGGGAGTGGGCTGGGATGGGAGTAAAAGACAGAAAACTGTACTTGAACAACAATTAAATTAAAGAGAAAATCTTTAACACTGTCCATAGGAGAAAAAAAAATGGGAGCTAAAGTGTGAGATGACCTTATACCATTCAAATATATTACAAGTTCTTAGTCTCAGATTTGAAAGATCTGTCCACACATCTCCCTATCCAGAACAAACACCCTTTTCGAATAACTGTGTTATTTCAAACCCTAAATGGATACATAAATGTTATGCTTCATATTGTTGGGGAGTATATATATGCTAACAAAGATAAGGGAGCTCTCATACATGAAGTTAAACCCAGAAGAATGTCAAATGTCAACCAGTATAGAAATTCCAATAGGCCACAACAACAAAGAAATATTTGGGATTCCATTGTAAATGAGGTGAATCCAACTCTTTGCTTCTTAAGGTCAACCAAGAAGCACCAACCAACATTAGCCTCTTGGCCTTGACTGTAACAACAAAACATTCCAGATATATTTTGCAGACAAGGAATTGAGGTTTAAACCTCAGTTTCTCTTACATTCCTCAGATTACTTTAAAAGACGAATAAGCAGTGGGTACGTTCTCTTGGTAACCCAAGAGAGTTCTAATCAGGTATAGAAATGTTTTCTCCATTATTTAGCATTCCTCCTTACCTCAGGTCAGACACTATATTTTTTCTTACAGTGGTTCAGATTCCTCTTCACTCATTTATAGATTAATGATGAGCCTAATTTATTCAAGTTTGAATAATATCTTGGGTCAAAAACAGGGAATTCTATAGGGTAATGGATGTGGCATGGTTTAAAAGCATAGGCCTAGGGGTCAAAAGTTCCTGGATTCAAGTCCAGCTTTTACCACTTACAGGGTGACCTTAGGCAAGCCACTAACCTCTTTAATACTCACACCTTCATTCCTGAAAGAAAGATAACAAGAGCACCTCCCTCTGAGGAGCATTGTGCAACTAAATGAATTAATTCATGGGAACCACTTAGAGAGGTGCCTGGTACTGTGTGTGTTAATCCAGTGACGGTTATAGCTATTATCAGCATCCTTTGTGGCGGCTCCAAGAAATTCTTAGGAGATGATTATACCCACCCTTTTAGATAATATGGTAGAACTGATAATTAATCTCTCTGGTTCATTTAAGTGAACATCTGGTCAAGTTTTCATTCCAAACAATATCAGTTGAAATGACTCAGCCACGCCATGACTAAATAAGGCAACCATTCTCTAATTCTACTGTATTGCTGACCAAAAAAATTTTTTTACCCTCTGCTAAGAGCCAGGAACAATGTTAAGGCAGGGTGGAAATTCACTTTATTTTACAGACAAGGGAGGGTTTAAGCTAAATCCATATTTCCCACTTTAAATACCTGGATAAAAAAATTTTTTAAAGGAGATACTTAGCACATCATTCATATTCTCCTGGAATTTAGCCACCAGATCTTGGTTATTTGTGTGATTATTTCTCCTCCCCCAGAGAGATTAAAACTAATTTACAAATGGTAGTCTTCCCCAAAGTTCCATGCTGCTCTGCAAAATATAACACCTACTTGTCCACAAAACCTTGATACCCCATGGACTCTAAAAATAGCACAGTGCTCTTTACTCCGTAAGAATAATGGAGATAAAGATAACTTTGAGGGTGTCTCTTGTTCCACCACCACCTTTTAGACAGGAGATAATCTAAGAGCGAAACAGAAAAGTGACGTATTTAAGGTCATGGGGCAAGTTTAGGACAAAAGTGGGACCTAGTTTCTAAGATTAAGTCTTTTCACACTATTTCCATGCTTCCCCAAGCTCCACTGCCTACAATTATGAAACAAACAAACAAACAAACAAACAAAAACAAAAAAATCAAAGGAAACAAAACCAGGGTCTTGGCACATTAACATCCAGAGAGATATCAGTGTCAATTTCCTTCTTCCATTGTCTATTTGCAAATTGAAACCAAAGTTATTTCCATCCTGACCATCTGGATACCATATGTAGCATATTTGGCACTTTAACAGATAAACAAGTTGTCTGAGTGCCAAAAACATTTCAGTACATGATCAGCAATAAATTGTACCTAGGATGACTCTGTTGTGGAAGACTCAGGAAGAGCCGGGTCCTGTGCTAATGTTTTGTAGGCAATAATTCATTTACTGCTCACAAGAACCTTATGATATAATTAATGACGATTCTACTCTTGAACAGATGAAAAAATGGAGACTTAGCAAAGTTAACTCAATGGCCTAAAGTCCCAAAGGTGAAGAGCATCAGAGTTACATCATTCATACACTTTGGTAATCTCACCCCCAAGCCTGTGTGTGAGCCTTTTCCTAACTGGGGGCCACCACAGCCATCCACAGATAAATCACTGTCAAATTGTTCTATGTCTGGCCTCCAAGTTCACATGAATGCATTCAAGGTCTGTTGACCTGATGGTGTTTTTTCCAGTATCTTATTTTATTTACTTAACAAACATTTATATAGTAGTTAGGTGCCAGACATTGTTGTACACAATCTATACATATATTGTTTATGTATTTATTTAAGCTTTACTACAACCCAGTGGGTTGGGTAAAATTAATATCCTCATTTTATAGATAAGGAACTCAGGCATTTGTGTGACTTGTCCAAGGTCACACAGCTAGCAAATGATAGACTACCATAAAAGTTACATCATTTACCATATTTATTTTTACTCCTTTTTTAAAGAGCATATTTAAAAGAAAATTTAAAGAAGTACTTTTATAGAAGAAAGATAGGGTCATCTCAGATTTCTCATCTGTTTAAAGATTACAATTCAAGCCAGTAAATTTTAAGATCTAATTGGCTTTATTAAGCAGTTCATGAATCTGGTAGCATCCCATCTAGCACTTAGAAGTACACGCCAGTGAATTGTCCAAAATGGAAAGTTCAAATAAGTAGGAAGAGAGTGGGACTAGGAATTTAAAAGCATGCATTGTCTCAGTCAATGACGTCTTCCCTTAAGGGCAGGCAAGGGTCTTCTCAGGCAGATTGCCTCACTAGTGTTGGTCAGGACATTCCAGACGGGTTTAAAATTTCACTCCTGGGAGAGGCTGAAACTGCAGTTAGGTTAGATATTAAGTTTTGGCTGGAGATGTGGTTTAGCAAAAGTGACTCAATTTTTGCCTGTTTTTTTTTTCCATTTCTAACATCTCCCATACCATGGTAACCTTTGGAATGCTAACAATACAATCTGAAAATTACTGCTTTAGAATGTGCTTAAATAATTTTTTTCTTCCTCAGTTACTTCACATAATTGTTACCTGTTCTCAACCCATAGGAATTGTGTTTCCACAAGCAATAACTTGTGGATGATTACTCAGCCATTAAAAATAGTTATTATAAAGACTACATAATAACATGACAAGGCAGCTATACTGTCATAAGTGAAAAAAAGGAACACCAAACTGCATGCATTGCATGACTATAGCTACATAAAAGTCTGTACGCCTATACTCTCTGAGTGACTGCATTGGAGAGGAGAATCATGGTGATTATTTTTCTCTTTCAGATTTCATCTGCAGCTATTTTAGCATCTAAATTAAAAACACCCAAACAAAATACCAGAATAAAGAAATATTCCTGAGAAAGGAACGGATGTATTCTTTAAAGGAAATACTTAGCTATAGATGAACTATCGGGGTAGTGATTCTTGTCCAGATTATGTTTTGGGGCTATCTGTCTCATAATAATCTATTAGCATTTAGTTGATTATTTGAAGGGCATTACTCTGGCAAGTTTGTCAAGAGCCTGGCAAGGTAAATTATGCTCATCCTCTTTAAATAATACAGCCATTAAAGCACAATTTATGGTGAGTATATTATGGCAAAGGAACATGTTTATATTATATGGAATGTAATATGATGTCTAAAAGGAAACACAAATACAATGTTGTATCTATAGTATGATAGCAGCTATATTTACATGTTTTAAAAAGGCAATATATAGGAGTAATGCAGAAAAGAAATACACCAGAATATTAAGATGATTGTGTTGGGGAGAAAGAAGTTAGATCATTTTCCCCCTTCTTTTATTTTTCAAATGTTTTACAATAAACATGAATTATGTTATAATGGAAGGCTATAAACTTCAGTTTTAAAAAGAATTAGGAACTTAAAGTGCAAGGAAAGAGAAATTAGTATTTTCATTGAGGAATCTAAGAGAAGTGATGTGGGGGAAGAAAAACCTTCTTCTCTTCAACGTTCTTTCAGCTGGTCTATTAATTAAGTTTACATGAGACAGATTGACAAGAGAAAATAACCAAATTTAATTACATCTACCCATATGGGAATCCTACATACGTAAGAAGTTCAGCGACAGGAAGCTAAAATGAGGTTTACAAGGCATTCCGAGCTAAGGATGAAGTATGGTGCCCTGGGACTTCTGGGGGAAGGAAGTTCATTGCAGCACGGTAAGAAGAGCAGATGTTCAGGAATTAACAGTTAGCCTTGTCATATATTGGGTTGGCCAAAAAGTCCATTTAGCTTTTTCCATAAAATAAAAGACACACTTTTTCATTTTCACCAATAACTTTATTGACTTGGTTATCTTGAGTATGTTGGCTATTTCCCACATGGTATAACATGGATTGTTCTCAATTAATGTCTCAATTTAATTGCTATCAACTTCAACTGGTCTACCCAACCATGGAGCATTGTCCAGCAAGAAATCCCCAGCACAAAACTTCGCAAACCACTTTTGACAAGTTCTATCAGTCACAGCAACTTCTCCAGACACTTCACAAATCCTTTTTTGTGTTTCGGTTGTATCTTTACCTTTCTTGAAATAATAAAGCATCGTGTGCTGAAAATGTTGCATTTTTCTTCCATCTTCAATGTTAAAAGGGTTATACAAAAATTCATCAGTTTTGATAAGTTCTTTTTTAAATGCACGCTGATATGACAGCTGTCACAAACTAACAAAATTGTTTCAAATGAAGTTAAAGGCAATTAAGTGCTACTAGAGCCATCTTATAGAAAACAAACTTTTTGTCCAACCCAATAAAGAGATAGGTCAAAAAGGTTATCTTTAGGCCCTGGCTGATATGGCTCAGTGGACTGAGCACTGGCTTGCAAACCAAAGGGTCATTGGTTAGATTCCCAGACAGAGCACATGCCTGGGTTGCAGGCCAGGTCCTCAGTAGGAGGTGCTCCAGAGGCAACCACAGATTAATTTTTCTCTTTCCCTCTCTCCCTCCCTTCCCCTCTCTAAGAATAAAAATCTTAAAAAAAAAAGGCTATCCCTGATCATCTCTTATTATGGTCAAGGCCCCTAATTTACAGATTTTCTCTTGAGCCTGAAGGGTCTTGGTTGCTATTAGCTCAAAATAATTCCCACACCACAGAGGCTAATCTTGGGGTGACTCGTTCTGAACCCCTACGGCAGAAATTGTTCAGAGTCCCCATCCCCATCTCTCCCTCTATGGGGGATGCGAGACTGGATCCCTCACAGTTCTCAGAGCCAAATAGGTAGCTGGTGTTTCAGTCTGGGGTCTTGGACAAAAGTCAGGGGTTTCTTTTTTCTTTCTTTTCTTTTATAAAGTTTTTTTTTTCAAAAGAGCATGCAGCTTGTTTAATTTTAGGGCTATAATAGGCTCTCTTTTCAAAGAGGACATTTGTTTTTACTTTAAAAAACAGTTCAACATTGAAGATGTTGCAAAAATGAGAAAGAGAAAACGTTCTATTAATTGCGTTTTCCCTTTGAAACCAATGGAAATAATGCTACTTAGGAACTACCTGACAGTTTTTAGAAACTCCAAAAGCTGGCTGGTTATCAGAACAACCTGGGAAGCTTTTGAAAATACTAGGTGCTTGGGCTTGTAGGAGATTATGACTCAGGAGACAAGGGATGGGGTTCTCTATGTTTTATGTAAGCAAAAATCTGTAACTAGGCACACAAAAAATATTCAAGGGTGACCAACTGTTCTGATTTTAGCAGTAGAAGTCCTGTATCCCAGGAAACTCCTCAATCCTGGGCAAAGAGGGACAGCTGGTCATCCTAAATCATCTTTGCAGACTCCTAACCAAACCTTAATGCCTAACCCAACTGCAGTTTCCAGCATCTCCCAGCAGTGGAATTTTAAACCAATCAGTCTGGAAGGTCCTGATCGCCCCTGGTGAGGTCATCTGCCTACTAAGGCCCTCAGCCTTCACCTAGTGGTCAGTGTTCTTGCCCTAAATAGTCCACTCTTTTAACTTCTTAGTCCCACTCTCCTCCTGGCTATAAAAACCTTCCATTTTGTGTAAGTTACCTCAAGTCCTTGCTAGATGGGAAACTGCTGGATTCTTGAATTGATTCATAAAGCTGACTAGATCTTCAAATTTACTTGGTTGATTTTTGTTTTTTAACAACTTGGATCATTTTTAGCCATGCTGCAAACATAGAGAAATGAAAACCGGAAAGCATGCAGTAAAATCTTTGCAATGCACAAGCCATCTCTTTGCTGGAACATCGAAACCATCAAAACCATCGAAATGATCAGCTTGGGAAAAAGAAAAACCACTTTGAGTTTTAATCTTCTAACTTCCTGAATATTTCTCTTTCCCAAGGAGCATTTTGATACAAACTGTTAGCTGCTAGGACTCTGTTCTAAAATACCTCTTAGGAAAAGGCCAAAGGAAAGACAATCGTATCCAACATGTAGGTCCGGTCCTTAGAAATCATGGCTAAACATTGTCTTTATTTTTGTTTCTTCTTTTTTCAAGTACCCAATGGTAAGATAATAAACTCAGACAGTAACGAGAAGGTTTTCCTACAAAACTGGACTGGAATGAAAGCGATTGTGTCCAGTGGCCCGTCTGTTGATGTTGGAATGTTGTAGGGTACAATTCTCGCACGTATTACCTTCTTCGCCTTTATTCACTAACAATACATAGAAGGTGTGGAATAAGAACCCTTGTGCATTAACAGTAGGAGGAGTGATGTTTGTCACTATTAGGGATTTACTCTATTATGAGGAGCGCACACTGAACCATTCAAAGTAACATAAAGCAAACCTCTTACAAATGTGGTGAAAGGGGACTTACTGCCCTTTCTGCTTCAAATCATAGTATAGGGGCAAAAACTGACCAAACAACAATTTTTTAATCATGGCCCCAAATAAACCTATGTTGTTTTCCCAGGAAAACAAGACATTGTTGTTTTTACCTTTCTCAACTCTGTGTTAAGGAGAAAAAAATTACATAGTAGTTCTAAAAGATAGGATTTCATAACAAGTCCTTTTGTCATTCATCCCTAGTGGAGAATCTTGGGTAAAATTGGCTTATAACATTTGAATAGCTCTGGCTATGCTTTTAAGGGTCTTATTTACTTTAATGATAGGCTTCCTAACCAGAATCACAGACTAAGTAATCTATTGTTAAAGTAGCCTGTTGACCTAGCTGAGGTTAAAAAAAAAAAGAACAAACCCACAATCAAGGGATGGTGACACTTTGTGAAGCCGAGGTGACTGGTGTGCGCAGTCAGCAGGCAGTACTGGGTAGAAGCTGGGCATGCTGGCTCTGGGGGCAAACTGTGTTCACATCCAGATTTTCCCTCTTGCTAGCACTGCAACCACAGGCAAGATATTTTAACTGTAAGCCTCAGTCCCCATTTGTAAAATGAAATAGAAGCAGTGACCCTCCTCATGCTTTTCTGTGGCTTGAATTAAATAAACAGAGCATCTAGCACAGTGTGAGAAGTGAGGGGTCTGTTCTGTAAATGCTGGCCCCTGACGTAACTCACTCTACCTTGTTCTCCATGTTCCAACCACGTGGGATGCATTAGTTCCTAAAAACGAGCTACATGCTCAATTGCAAGTATAGGTCTTCACAGATGCCATGTCATGCATAGGCAGCTCCCCTTGACCTTCACCTTACTAAATCTTATCATCCTTCCAGGCCCAGTGAGTCAGGGAGGTCTTCCCCAGCCACCTAACCTGAAGGACTGGTCACAACACCTTCCTTCGCTTTCCCTTTATTTGTCAGAACAAGCATATAACAAGCACTTGACCTGAAATTGTTTACTGATACCATTCTTACATAGAAACTTAATCTCATAAATCACATAAAGGGGGAGGGAGATAACTTCATAAAATAGGCATGTTTATACCCAGTGGATTCTCCCACCTCTTGTGAATAACCAGGTTGCCTCAAAATGCTTCATGTAGCATTCGCTAAATCTCAGCAATTCCTATATCTATCCAATACATATACCATTTTCCCAGAACTTTTTATATTGATTTGTTTTTGTGTTTAGATTGATTTGTTCTGAGGAAATACTAAATCACAACCCTTAATGAGGAACAAGCCTTCAAGGACCACTAATCTGTTTCATCTCTTTCCTTTTCCAAATCAGGAAACGGAGGCCTAGAGAAGGGAGGGAACTTTCTGCAGTCTATTCTACGTATGTATCAATGGTCTATCAATGGCAATCATTCAGAGCTCCCACATCTTAGCCTGAATTCTTAGCCATATTTCACTTCCTCATGTGAGTTTCATCCCAGTCAGTTTTAGTTTGGTGACACATTTGGAAGAAACTGACAGAAAAACCCATGCTTATCTTTGCTAACTTATACAGCTGACTAAGGTACCACACTGTTGATAGCTGTCTCTACCAGAAAACAATACCCTAATCCAAAGGAGACATTTACATTGCAAAAACCATGACAGATGAGTGGCCATCTTTCCTGTCTCTTTAAGATCCATTCCAATAGCTTCTACCTACTTTACAAGTAAAAATAAAGCCAATGAGAACAAACTTCATTATTGCAATTATAGTATTGCAATGGAAAAGCTGCTTCTTTATCAACAGCTTTATTGAGATTAATTCTCATAAAACTAAAATGTACAATTGAATGTTTTTAGTGTATTCACAGGGCTATGCAACCCTCACTGCAGTATAATTTTTAAAACAGTGTTTGTTTGTTTCTAGCCTTTAAAAGAAGCCAGTATCCTTTGCCAGACAATGCCACTCACCCTTCCTTCCCACTCCCCAGTCCTCTCAGCACTAAGTAACCACTAATCTACTTATTGGTAACCTACTTTTTGTCTCTGTGGACTTGTCTAGCCTGGACATTTCATATAAGTAGAATCATACAATATCCGTGGTCTCCAGTGGCTGAGTTCTCTCACTTAGCATAAGGTTTTCAAGGTTAATCATGTTGTAGCATGCATCAATACTCCATTTTTTTAGAGCTGAATAATATTCCATTGTATGACTACACATTTATTAGTTGATGGACATTTGGGTTGTTTCCAACTTTATGCTTATTATGAATAATGATGCTATGAATAATCATTTACAATTCTTACGTGAATGTATGTTTTCATTTCTCTTGGGTATAATACCTAGGAGTGGAATCTCTGGGTCATGTGGTAATTCAATGCAAAGCTACTGTTTTGCCTGCCTAAAATTGTTGACTCCTCCTTCTAGTAATGGTCCTTCCCATCTCTCTTCTATTGTGCTGTATAATTTCTTGTACTTTGGCTACAGTCTTGGTGGAACTGTCAATCAACTCATTAGGAACTCCCAATGGGTGGCCAATGGGTGAGCATGTGACACAAGTCCTACCAATCAGATGTCCTCTCCCTGGAATTTGCTTCTTTGGCTGAGGAAAAATGAGGCAGAAAGGAGTAGGAACTCATTCATCACTGTCCATGAATTTTCTACCATATACCTCTCAGAGTTACACTTATACTTTAACTTTTGTGCCATATCCTTCCAATAAATTTTCTGATTTTGTTTTTTTCCTTAAGCAGATCAAAGGTAGCTTTGTTGCTTGCATTCACCTTTAGCAACATTTTGAATACTGTCTTTGAATAAATAAAAATTCATGCCTTTTTTTTTACCCAAAACTGGTCTCTCCGTTGACAGCATAATTTAGTAAACTCACATCTCCCCCACGCCACCCCGCAACCTCAGACCATTATCTAAGAGGGAAAGGAAAAACACCCTCCTTTATAAGCCCTGATTCCCAAAATGAGGAATTCAAGCAAGTCCCTGAATTCACCCTGTGCCTGGAAGACAAAGATGCAAATGCCAGAGCCAACAGCAATAGTTCTTCTTCTTGGTCAAGTTACAATCTGAGGCTTTTACAGAGCATGGTCCCTGCTCTTTCATGTATATAAAAAGGATGCAGTTAAAACAAATTAAAGGCCTGCATGCCTTCATCCTGTATCAACCCACAGACCCACAGAAGGGTTCTTCAAACCCAGAAAACTCCTATCTTTCTAACTGTGAAAGACAAAATACACAGAACAATTAAAGAGATGATTTTATTCAGGCTGTTGCAATAAGAAAAATGTTCATTAATAAAGAACATCTTAAAGAAAAAGACAGGGACCTGTGGTTTTATAAAGGGAAGTAGACAAGGGAATCATGAGGCAGAGTGGAGACAGGGCTTAACTGTGTCCTATAGGCAGTGTGGGTTTTTTGTGGTTAGCTCTTTCCAGAAGCAGTAAAGCTTGGGAAGTTTCTTTTGGGAAGCAGAGAGCTTAGATAAAGTTCAATCTTCCTTCCTTCCTCACTCTTTCCCTCCCCCCACTTCATTCTTCTTTCCAAACTTTTGTTCATTCAGGAAATATATATTGAGCATCTATTTTTATGCTGGAATCAGGGCTCTGGGATTAAGGAAGGATCCTGCTGTCAAGGGTCCTTGTGAAAGGAAACAGAGTTTAGAAGGTGGCTTGACCTATGTAGGCCAGGGGAGCACCGGCTTTCCAGGCAGGCTCTTTTCCTCTTCCAGCCTCTTTCTCATCACTCCCATTGCCATGCCACCTCCCCTCTTTGGTCTCTGTGTCTGGGATCAAGGTGCCCCTCTGCCTGCATGGCACTGTTACATATTCCTACTACCTCTAGGTCAATCTAAATACCTTTTCTTCCAAGGAATTTTTTCTAGATTTGAAATGAAGTACATGGGATGGCTATGGGAGGCTTTAATGGGTCCTGCCAAGGACATGCATTTTTAAAATAGAGATGGTCTACTTTTGTTAATTTTGTGTAAAGTGTTATCTAAAAGCAGCTTCAGGATAGCCTTCAGTCCCCTCTTGCAATTAGATTGCCTCATATAGAAATTTTAGTAACTTCCCAGAGCTGAAGGAACTTCTCCTTCCCTTATTCATATTCTTTAACAATCTGTCTCTCTGGAGTTATTTATTAATGTCTACTCTGGTAGTTTGTACAACACTGTTTACTCATGTCTATCTCCCCAAATGCCTTTTCTAGTATTGTGTGCCAAACTTTTTCTGGGTTTAAGGAGCAAGGGTGAATTGGAAGTATTATAGGGGAAATTCTGTGCTTCAGTGGAAAACATCTCACTAGCTAGAGCACAGCCTTCCAGTGTTCTCTTACTCTGACTCTATGGGAGTTATAGCTCTGTAAGCTATAAATAATTGATAGTAATGTGAAATAACTCTTGCATATAGACATGTAAGTTCCATCCATTGGAGGTCCAGCTGCCTTCTATCCCCCATTGTGGAAGAGTCTAGGTTTGCCTCCATTTCATATTCATTTCAACATTGTTGATATATAAATGTATATATATATATACAGGTTTAACACATCCATAGTTTCCTCATTAATCAGTTAATAAAATCTTTAACCCATGTTCATATTTATACCTATAAATATGAGAGACATGATTTTACTGATTTTGCAAATTTATGTTTTAACAAGTTTGGATTACATTAAATTGCTCAGATCATCAAGGTCAACTGAGGAAATTCCTAGTAGGCATGGATTCAAGGGAGATAGAGTGTAATAGTAAAGACCATGGGATTTACAGTAGACTTTGTGAGTTCAAATTCTACCCAGATCTACCACTTTTCCCCCACTAAGGTCTGTGACCTTGGGCATGCTACTTATCCTCTCTGTGCCTTAGTGGAGACAATATTACTTATTTCATAGGGATGTTGAAAGGATGTCATGAGTTTGTCCATGTATGGCATATAGTAAGAGCTCAATAAATACCAGCTTTTACTATTATTACTTAATAAAGAAGCGTATAAGTAAATTTTGGGTCCAGTTAAATCTGAACAGGTTAGAGACAGAAAGCAGAATTTTCCCAGTCACATGTATCAGCATCAACAGCCACGGTTCCATTCATAGATAGACAAGGTGAGAGGATAAGAAGGGGTAGAACCTGGTTCACCTGAGACAACACTCTGCAGTCTTGTCCCACTTTGCAGAAAAAGCTTTTAAATGGTAGCTCTGGGATTTTCAAACCAAGGCTTCTAATTGCCAGACAAGGGGGACTTCATGTTTCTGTCTGTGACTTTTAGACACCAGCTCCCATGCCCGCTCCCCCAGGATCTCTTACAAATCCCCCTTCTGACTTGAAACAGAAAACAGGGCTGTGGCACAGCTGTCAATGTCATTTCTCCCATAGCGGCCCCATTTTTAAGGTGTCAATTTAGAATCCCATTCTAGCCAATTCCTGTTGGAGTATTTTCTAAGATATTTCTTGGTCCTTTATGACCTTATATTATACCAGCTTCCTTTGTGGCTAGATGAGAGCAAAGCTCCTTCACGGGTATCAGTGAATGGATGTCTGGAAGATAACGATAATAAAAAAAGGAAAGAGGGTAAAAACCCCAGAATTGGTAGAGGCAAAAAACAGAAGTGTCAAACTGACCTGGGAAGCCAGATTGAGAGAAGTAGCCTTCATACACACACAGCAATTCATGAACCACACTCAGGAGAAATTATATCTCAGGGAAACAGTCCTGGGGCTTGTTTTTTGTTTGTTTGTTTTTTGCTTTTGTTTTGTCTATATCAGAACAAAAATTTAGAAGATGTTCATACATAGTTTAGCTTTGAATTTGTTTTCTACTCTGGTGCCCATCTCCCTAGCTAAAAGACGAAAACCCTATTTATTTTTTCCTATAATGTCAAGTTTCTTAATTATTAATTCATGGGACCCTTTAGAGATCAAGGTAGGTAAATATTTGAAGCATACATTTAACTTAACAATTCCTTCTTGGGGCCTTACTTTTGTTAGTTACTTCAATGGGATCAAGATTGTCCTGGCTGGTGTGGCTTAGTTGGCTGAAATGTCCTGCACACCAAAAGGTTGCAGGTTTGATTCCTGGTCAGGGCACATACCTAGGTTGTGTGTTCAGTCTCTCGTTGGAGGCAACTAATCAATTTTTCTGCTCACATCAATGTTTCTCTGTCTCTCTCTCTCCCTTCCATTCGCTCTAAAATCAATAAGCATGGTTTTTTTGTAAAGAGATCAAGATTAACCCAATTTAAGACTCATTGCCCTAGAGGATTTTTAAAAGGGGAATAATTTGATTATTTCTTCCAGTCAGCATGCAATGGGAATGTGCAAGTGAAAGGATTTTGACTCAGCCTTTGTTCCATCTCTGCTCCACGGCCAGCCCTTGACGTGAGCGAGCATGTAATGCAGGGAGGAAGACAGTGATTGCCTGAAGCCACAGAGTATGAGATCCTCGCAATTTCACGGAATAACAGGAGACCTTTTTCCTTAGTGCCATGAAAAACATAAAGAGAAATGGGCTCATCTTTTATTTGGCGAAGTAAGCCTTCAAGGTCAAGTGATGTGGATCCAGTTCACTAATGTGTTAGATAATGTTCTGATTATTTAGAATGTTGGGAGCGATTTGTTCTCTGATGAGGCTGAAAAGTCACCACTTTAACACTGTCAATGATTCATCACAAAGGTCAGGAGGGAAAAACTATTCCTCCCAGGATGGCATAAATGGTTGAATTCATTTTTCCAGTTTTCAAACCTGCCTTTGAAATGTACTGAACTGGAAAAAGAGTGGGGTGGTGGTTGGGGGAGGGGTCCACTTATTATCCGATTGGGTCCCTCAGTGATAGCATGATATTATAAATTTTGAAAATCATGTATTTAGCAAGACTTAAAAAAGAAGTTTGCTTTTGACCAAGGAATTTCATATTTAGGAATTGGTTTTCCCTGAACAACTCTGTAAAATCTCTAGGAGTAAACCTTGACCATCAATAGTTCAAAAAAGTTCTCCAAGCTATTGTGCAGCAAGAACTGGGAATTATTGGTTAGAGTCAGAAAAATCTGGACTTTAAAAACCATTTTACTGTAAATTACTTTAGATTCAAAGCCTGTTTCCTTATATGCAATGAATATCTCAGGCTTCAATAAATATGGGAAAAAAGGATACATTCAAAATTATATGTTAATCCTTTTCCATCCACAAAGAGTTATAAAAATGACTAATGCCTCATTACCATATTCAAATGTAATGAATTTAAAATAACTGTTTTTTTGAAGATGATTAATTCTGACCAAGCATTTTCCCTCCTTGCCCAGTGAATAATAATAATTAATTTACAGTAAGCAGATGATTCACATTCTCCTCACACTCAGAGATTTCTTGGCTCCAACCAATGTGGAGGATCAAGCCATCTTGGCTGGCTGTCTATTCATTGGATGGATTATTCCTCTTTACAAACAGTCCTGGCCACAGCAAGGCCAATTCCTGCCCAGCTGGGACAATTGTCCTTATCACCATACATCTTCTGGGAATGTTCTCCAATCCCTGCCACATGTCCTGTGTCTCCTTTTGTGGTGGCACAAGAAATATCCATTTTTTAGTGCATTCTCTGTGCCAGTCCATTTGTGCCATATTTTACATATATTATTGCATTTTACCCTCGCAACAGCTTCGTGAATGAAGTGCACTATCTCCATTTCACAGATGAGATAATAAGCTTATAGAGGTTTATAAACTTTGCCTGTGGACATAGAGCTGTTATTTAACCCTGGGATTTAAATTCAAGTCTGTCTGGTTCTTAACCATTAAACTAACTTCCTTCTTGACCCACTCAGCTTCTGCCCTTTGTGCTTCCTCAGATCAGAGATCGAATAAAGCACCCATCTCAGAAAAACCTAAGTTTAAGATTTCATTACCATAATAACTAATATTAAGGGCTTACCAGGCACCAGATAGATATAATACAAATATGCCTCCTTCTTTCCTTTGAACTACTACTTCTAGACTTGTCATATACATATTTTGTTAAACTGATAAAATATTTTATATGTTGAAAATTATGTGTGTGTACTTACAACAGTATATTATGTCTACTCATTTTATTTCTCATACTCTTAGGTCCTCCCTCTCTGCTCATAGGAAACTATTTACAGTTTCAAGAACCAGCCACGCTATCTCTTGCCCTGGTCTTTTACATATAATCTTCTTCAGCAGTGTGCTCCCTCAATACCACTTTGCTTTCCCCTACTAATTTTTTAGAACTCAGTTTCTCTTACCTTCCAAATATGGCTTTCTGTGGTCCTTGTCTGAGTTGGGTTTATTTTCATTTGCAGTTTATTTGTTGGTCTCCTCCATTATGTTGGGAGCCCATATACCACAATGACTGATACATCAGCTATGCGTACCGAAGTGCTCACATACAGTAGACCCATGGGATTTTTTTTTTTAAATAGAGGAATTAACTCATGTTTCTGTAATCCACACTAAGCCAACCTAGGCTACTCCTCATGCCATATTTTCAGTCCCTGGCTTGCCAAACTCTCTGAAATGGAACCAAAATCTATTTGGTACAAAATGACAGGAACATGGAGAACTGAAATGACTTCCTCGTTACTTTTTCAATTATTAACTTTTCCTAGGCCATTGTCAAACTGCACCTTTGACAGACGCAGAAGCAATAGCTAAGTTATCAGTTTGCTTCAGATTTAGAAACAGGAATAGGGAGCAGTTTGATTCATTAATTTGCTTACTGCAGTCCAGGTTTTGGGTCCTTCTTGACACTGGCACAAAGTTTCAACTCTTTGAAATTAATGTTAAAATTTAAAGCAGAGTGTTTTGGCTTAAAAACGATGAAGCCAAAGCAGGAAGCATCCATAGGGACTACATGTAGCATTTTTCTCTCAACAGTAAAACTGAATATTTTCTTCTGCAGAGTCAAAGCACACTCTTCATAAAAGAAATCATCTAAAACCAGTTAGAGCATTCTAGTGTGTTCGGAAAAACCCAAAATTGTGCCACTTGCAACCAATATGAGACTATTATTGTAACAGAGTGAAATGCTCTCTCTCTCTCTGACTGCATCTTGTTCAAGCCTCCTTTGTTCTCATGGCCCCTTCTCAGTCTTGTATATCAACATGTGAATCATTAGAGGAATTATTCTTGCAGCTTGAGAAGATAAGGAAAGATGTATTGTTTATCAAAGATTTGCAGGAACCTCATGACCAGGCTTATGTCAATGAAGACAGTCTTCCTTAGACCCCAGCTGGTGCCCAGATGTCTGGGGTTCTCAGTCACCTCTTGCCCCTCCCATTTCCCCTTTCCTTGGCATAAAGGAAGCCTGAACTCTGTACTTCCTTAAGATGGATTTGAGGTACCACTAGGACTCCTATCTTCTTGGTTGGCAGCTTCTTGATCAGTAAAAATGTCCTTGCTCTAAAGTCCAACATTTTGAGTTTTGGCCTTTTGAAACACTGGGCACATGGACTGTGGCCTGGTAACATTACTGTTTAAAATAGGGAAGCCCTGGCTGGCATGGCTCAGTGGGTTGAGTGCTGACCTGTGAATGGTAAGGTCACTGGTTTGATTCCCAGTCAGGGCATGTGCCTGGGTTGTGGGCCAGTTCCCCAGTAGGGGGAGCATGAGAGGCAACCATGCATTGATGTTTCTCCCCCTCTCTTTCTTCCTCCCTACCCCTCTCTCAAAAAATAAATAAATAAAATCTTTAAAATAGGAAATCCTGGGAATTATAAGGATTTACTCTTTGAAGAATCCATCACTTATCGTCTGTACTCAGGTGTGTGAACTGCATTTGAGAAGACGGGTGGGTTGTGGTGCTGAAAGAACAGTTCCTACAAAAGATTTTCCACCTGCACCAGACAGGAAAGGGAGACCTGGGAATCCTCTCCAAGTCAGGAAACCATAGCAACACATGACGGGAAAAGAGTTTCAATAGAGATGGTCTCAGAGACACCAGAGAACATGACTTCTGAGAATGTGCCCTGGCTGAGAACCACTTGCTGCAGAAATACCTGACAGATATAGCTTAACAGGTAGATTTTTAAAATATGTTTAGACTTGATATCTATTGTCAAACTACCCTCTAACAGTGCTGCACTTTATAAACAATGTCAGAAGTGATGAGAAGCTATCTTTCTCCACATTCACCAACCTGCACACGCTATGGATCAAGGGTTGGTGTAATTGATAGCAAATATCTTCAGTGTTTTGGATTTTGCAATCTCTGTTGCTGTTACTCATCTCTGCTTTTGGCATGTGAAATCAGCTATGGGCAATACTTAAACAAATGAGTATCACTCTCATCCAATAAAACTTGATTTATGGGCACTGAAAATTGAGTCATAAAATTTTCACACGTCATGAAATATTTTCTGATTTTTTCAACATTTAAAAACATTTTAAAAATTCTAGCTTGAGTGCCACAGAAAAATAGGCATTGCACAGCATTTGGCCCATGGACTACAATATGATGATCAGTAGTCTAGATGCCACTAAGGCAGTCCAAGTGTAATTACAGAAATTATTTTTGGACTAGTATTTAACTTCCACATGTATAAAAGGTGAAACTCCCTTTGGGTACATAATGTTCCCTTATGTACTTTCATCATTTCCTTTTAAAAAGATATAGAAAGATTCCTGTTAAAGGTGAGATCATATGGTATTTTTTCTACACCTTTAACAGGAACCTAAGCAACTAAACAAACAAGCAAGCAAAATATAACCAAAGACATTGAAATAGAAAATGGGATGACAGTATCCAGAGGGGAGAGGGGAGGGAATTTCAGGGAAAAAGGGAGGGGATTATAGGAACAAATATAAAGGACACATGGACAAAAACTAAGGGGGGTGGAAATGGGAGGGAGGTGGGGAGCACTGAGGGGGTGGACTGGGACGGGAGTAAACGACAGAAAACTGTACTTGAATAACAATTAAAATAAAAAAAAGATATAGAAAGAGTAGAAACTTTACTTAGCCATGTACACATACATTAAGTTCTCAAGCCCCCAGTGTTGGACCACTGCTGAGCCTCGTTATGAGAACTTTTAAGGCCCCATTGATGAAAGTTGCATAGCTGGAAGAATCATCTTACTGTCACCACATGAGGCAAGAGTCTGCCAGCGTTCTGGCTTCTCTG
>PVKM010024862.1:0-12500 GCA_004027735.1 Carollia perspicillata
ATACATTTTTTCCCTTTGTTGACAAAATATCTTGAAGTTAGGGGGATGGAAATAGTAAATAAGCCATGAGTGCGCTGACTAGACCAGCCACTTAAATACTCCTGGGGAGCAAGCAGACAGTGTTAATATATCAGACATGTCAGTGTTTTAATGTGTTTATACTTTTTAAATGAACTGAAAATGCACAGACAACCAGATGTCTTGTGTTATGTACACTCAGCTTTACCCAGCTGCTGAAACAATTTCTTATGATTTAATATTCTTGGAACTCCATCCTCCAAGAAGGTTTGTCTTGGTAACTGTTTCCATGTGAAACCAAACTACTCCTTCAGTGTTTCATCTACTGTAACTGTGGTGCAGTGTTGCCAATCAGCTTATAATTTAAGGAGGAATGCTAACACACGGAAACCAGGATGCTCTCGCTGAGCACTGTCTGTCTTGCCGTGAACTTGCACATCAACGCTGGCCTGCCAGTGCTGCGCTGGTGTGCGGACAGCAATGGGAATCCCATTTCAGTGGCCACCGAGGGGGATTCCAAGCTGACTGACACATTTCTTGTGAGGCTGTGAAATCACTTTTAACATGAAAGCAAGTCATTACCAAGCACGTAGATAGATACTTAGAGATCTGTAAACTGAGTTTTAAATGATACTTTAGTATTAAGAGAACAAGATCACTGCAGCAGTTTAGATAAACTCCCAGAGTTTGAAGTAACTATTTGTGATGAAAATTGACTTTTAAGTAGTTATTCGATGTGGCTTTTCCATTTGGATTTCTTAATAAAATACAAATTCTCTGAGGTGTTAATCTTCAAAGTCAGATTAAAATTGCACATCTTACAGAATTCCTTCCTTAACTCCTCTCAGCATTTTTATATTTAAAGATTAAGTCACGTATGTGCTCATGATTTGACATTTTTCAGTGTATATTGGGTTGATCCCACTACAGTTGAAATGTCTTCCAAAATTAAAGCCTTGTCTTTAATTATTATACCTGCTTGATCTCAAGGAAGCAAGTGCAAAAGGGATAAAGAAAGATATAGGTGTTTTTCTCAAGACACTAATAGAGAGGATGATAGAAACAACACGGTTGGCAGGGCGGAGTTGAACACTCAGGAAGCAGAACAGTGTGTCAGTTCTCAGTGTTGCCGTGACGGCTGAGTTGAGACCCAGGGGTGGAGTTTAGGGGGCCCAGCATCAGAAGCAGTTGGGATTGTGTGGACCACACACTTATGTGTTGCAGGGGTGTCCAACCTTTTGTCATCTCTGGGCCACACTGGAAGAAGAAGAGTTGTCTTGGGCCACACATTAATACACAAACACTAATGAAAACTGATGGGCAAAAAAAAGGTTTTAGGTAAATTTATGATTTGTGTTGGGCCACATTGATAGCCATCCTGGGCTGGGCAGCCTGTGGGCTGTGGGTTGGACACCCCTGTCTTGGAGATTGCTTGTAATGTTTTCTAATTATAAAGTAGAGGTTATTTTGAGGGCTAGAAATGAATATTTTTTCTTTTATGTCTTTTTGTCTGTTGTTGTTGCTGGAGTTGTTTCGGAGCGATCATTGTTAGCTGTAAACGATGGTGCCATTGTCAAGGACGGTCCTTCTCCTTTTCTCTAGTGCCACTGCTCTGGACAGAGCCGGCCTTTCTGTTGGTCCCGGGCGAAACGCACAGCCTCTTCCTCTGTGGTCCATCTCTGACTTGTGTGTCTTTCATCGGCCCATGAACTCCGAGCACTGGGATGGCTTACTTCCTAGCCTGGTCCTGATTTCCAGATTTCTAAGTTATAGTTTAATCTAAAAACCTTACCTAGTTTTTTAAATAAGTACTGGTAAAGGTGAGATATTCGTAACCAGTTGCCTTCACTGCCTTTCCGGGGGAGGGTGGTGTGTGTGTCTGCCCCTTGTGGTGGGACTTTGTCTATTCCTCGAGTACACGGGGTTATCTGTTGACCCTGTCCGCCCCCACCACTCATTCTGTTTCAGCCACGCTGGTGTCCTCGCTGATTTGGAGCCTGCCATTCCACGCCTGTCTCCAAGGCCTTTGCCCTTTCTTCTTCTTTTCCCTTGAATGTCTCCCCTCAGATACCTGCATGGCTAATGTTCTCACTTCTTTCAAGCTTCTTTCTGCTCCAAGGTCTGCATTTGAGGAACAGCTGCTCTGCCTACCCCAAAATAGCACCCCGCTCACTCTCTGTCCTTTTATCATGCTTTAATTTCTCTCGGAATATTCATCACTACTTTTCATATTGTCTATTTGTATTTCTCAAAATTAGAATGTGAGCTCCATGAAAACACAGATTCCTCTGTGCCAGCATTTGTTTTGCTCATGGCTGTAGCACTAGAACTCAGATTAGCCTGACTCCCAAAAAACTGTTGAATCCGTGAACCAATAGGGGCACAGCCCATCCGGTGAGCTTAAAGCGTTCTGTTTGCTCCCAGCATCTTGTCTGCACGGAAACACGATATTGTGCCAAGGCGTGTTCCATTGCAAGTGTACGGGCTCAAAGCCCTTTGCGGTTGGTGCATTGTATCATAAAAATTCGATGTCTCATAGACATTAGTGGTAGAAAGGGGCTCCTGGAAACCAAAACCCTTGGGCAATAACATCAAACAACATTTGTGGAAATGGTAAATTAATTCATTACAAATGTTGATTAGTGTGTAGTCTTTTAGGTTAGGGCAGTCAGTTTATATCTTAGAAGTCCCCAGATTATCCCTTCACAGTATAATAATTTCTTTTTCATTGAGTTCATTCTCAAAAAATGTACTGTGAATATACCGTGTGTCTGTGCTGTACTAGGCCCTGGGCAAAGGAAAGAGTGCCCCTCGAAGAGCTTAGGGATGGGTAGATACGTAGCCCAGGAAGAGGAGCAGTTGATGAATGCTACCGTCACTTCGCGTTGTAGTGATCAGCAGCGGCCAGGTCATTCAAGAGTCAGAAAGGAGCTGCATAGGGCCCACTTGGGAATGAGAATGCAGGGCATCACTTTGATTGGAGCAGAGGGCTTGTGGGAAATTGGGTGGGGAAGCTATGTTGTTTGGTGGAGTAAAGACTGGAATGTTAGCAGGAGTAAAGGTTTGATTATGTTTAGGGTTCCCTGTGTATTAGGATATAAAAGAACAGTATGTATTTTTAAAGCGATTTCTCTAAAATCCATTTTGGAAGTATTTGAGGAGGAATAAAAATTATTAGGAATCTTCATGAAATTCACTTTACCAACAGGATTTTTGAAATGTAATAAAATGATATCAAGTGCACATTGATTCAACCCTCTTAGACTAATGCTATTGGCTTAGCGGGCATACTGTGGAAAATTTGAATATTGAAAGTTTTTGGTGCTAACAGTGAGTACATGGTTCTAGGACCTGAAGAGCCATGAATGGTTTCCTTCCATGGTCGGCAGTGAAGGGCCTAACTGCTGGGAGGGTGCCCTCCTACACGCTGCGTGTTGATGCCCAAATACTCCTCCCAGCGCGGGCTTGCCAGGCTGGGTGTGGCTAAAGCAAGTCAGTGCTTAAGTTGGAGGTGCCGTCAGGTAAAGATCTAGGCGAGCTTCTGGTGGACTTAGGCACTGATGACCTTTCCAGCACTGGATTAAAGGTGATAGTGTTTTCAGGTACCATTACAGCTTTTTATGTTAAGTTCACAATAGCTTTTTAGCTTAAAAATAGATTTCTGGTGCCTCATGGGGAAAAAAATCCCCGTTGAAAAATTTTAATATGTAAACCTTAACCTGGCTTATTGAAGAAATCTGAGCAAAATATATCCAGCACCAGAAATGTTTGTTTTACAAGACCATGTGCTCAGATTGTTCATAAACGCTTAACTGGCCATTGCCGAAAAGTGCAGGATGTATTATTCTGTAGTGCAAAACCACCACCGATTCTGAACCCAGAAGGTAGGGTTGGCATCAGGGCTTGACCACTGACCGTCAGTGTCCCTCCGGGCCTCAGCGTTCTCACTGTAAAGTTGGGGTTAGTAGTTCACAGAGCATCACTTGGAAAGGACTTTTGAAGATGTCGAGTTTGGTGGTTTAATATTTCAGGTATGGAAGCTGAAGTGCACGGGCTTGGAGACGAGTTCACATAGTTACTGAAGGGACAGCGAGGCAGGGTGATGGTTCGGCACCTCACGTCCTTCTCTGCAGTAGAGCGGCCAGCAGCTGGAAGGGAGCATGCTGTCCTGGGGCGAGGTCTGTCCAGCACTCTCCCCACCGCTCCGTTGCTCAGGACAGTGCTGTGGATGAAAGAGATGTACTTGAAGATGCTTTCATAAACTTAAAAAATGCTTTATAGTATATATCTTACACTACGTGCTCAAGAAAAACACTGAATTTATTTGCTTCTGAGTTATGTTTCATATTTTAGACTTCTTAGGAAAAAGTCATTAACAAGTGTGGTGATCACAGGCCATAGGATGTCCGGGATTCGAAGGAGCAAGGCTGAGTCATCTGTGTGGGAACCGAGCCCATTTCTGCTGTGCAGGCTGCTTGGGGGAGTTTCTCTGGCTGCTGGGGAGGACCTGGCGTTAGGTGTGAGAGATTAGCAGAAGCAGAGCGTGGAGTCCTGGCTGTTGTTTTGCCCGAGTATGCCTGTTTTCTTGTAAGTCACAGGCTGTTCAGGGTCACACACACTGGAGTTTTAGAACTAGAATGAAGCTTTAAAAAAACCTTATCCAAGCCCTTTTGTTTTATATGTATGATTGAAGTAGAGAGAGGGGAAGCGAGTTTCCTGAGGCCGCTTTGCAGCATGGTTGGGGGAGCTCAGCCCTGAAAGGCTGACTCTCTCTCTGCCTTCAAAGAATTTTTACTTTTTAAAAAGCAAGACTGGTACAGAAAGCTTTTGTTAATATCTTTTACTATTATTAATACATGTATAGCAAAACATGAATGGGGTGGCTTGACATTAAGTGTGAATTTTAATTCTGTCAACAAATGGTTGATTTTTTCTTTTTTTTTGTGCCACCTGTATAAATTATAAATCAATTCTTTACAAAGTAATTTCTTTTAAAGCATAATCCACATTACATTGCATTTGGATATTTAATACTAGTCACGATGCAGGCACAGTTATTTTAAATTATGAGTGTAGTTTACACATGATTTGAGAAAAAAATCTAGTAGTGCAGAAGGCTTATGATGGAAACAAACGTTCTTTGTTCTATTCCTTTTATTCCTTTCTCCCCCATAGACAGTCTTTTTAATTCTTAGCTATTCTGGCAATTTATTTAAACCTTTACCATTACCTTACCTTTATGTTTCTACATAATATAACACTATTTTTAACACATTAATAGGCTGTATTTTTCAGAGCAGTTTTAGGTTCACAGCAGAATTGAGCACAGCAGTGCAGCGTTACGGTGCGTCCCTTGGCCCCATGCACGCAGCCCCCCCTCTGCGAACACCCTGCACCACAGCGGTGCATTCGTTAGAGTGAATGAGCCAATATTGACACGGCATTGTCACGCAAAGTCATAGAGTAGAGCAGGGTTCACTTTTGGTGTACATTCTTTTTTAAATCATTGGTTTTGAGAGAGAGAAACTTTGATTTGTTGTTCCATTTACTTATGCATTCATTGGTTGATTCTTTTTTTATTTTTATTTCTTTTAGAGAGAGAGGAAAAGAGAGAGAGAGAGAGAGAGAGACAGCATTTGTTGTTCCACTTATTTATGCCTTCATTGGTTGGTTCTTGTGTATGTGCCCTGACTGAGGATTGAACCACAACCTACACCCTGTAACCAACTGAGCCACTTGGCCAGGGCCCCATTGGTTGATTCTTCTGTGTGCCCTGAGTTGGGATTGAACTCACAACCTTGGTGTTTTGAGACTGAGCTACCCGGCCAGGGCCTTGGTGTTGTACGTTCTGTGGGTGTAAGAAATGTATAATGAATGTATCCATCATACAGTATCATAAAAGTAGTTTCAGTCCCCAGGACAGCCTCTGGGCTCTGCCTGTTCATCCCTTCCACCTGCCCCGACCCCTGCCCACCACTGATCCTTTCACCAGCTCCATCGTTCTGCCTTCTCTGGCCTGTCCTGTAGCCGGAGCTATAGAGTACGTAGGCTTTTCAGATCAGCTTCATTCTCTTAGTAATAAACATATATTTAAGGTTCCCCCGTGTTCATGGCTTAATAGTTCATTTCCTCTTAGTGCTGAATAATATTCCATTGTCTGGATATACTACATATTACAAATGCGCATTATGCCTATATACCCATCATGTAAATCTAGAATTGAAATTAAATGTATACATTTTAGAATTTGATAAAAATATAAGTTTGATAAAGATTACCTCCTGCAAAAATTAAACCAATTATAGCCCCACCACAACCATTTCACAGAGCCTTGTGAATATTGTATATTATAATTTTTTTGTAAGTTAAAAATGGAAATCAGAGTGTGATTTTTATTTGCATTTTCTCATCACAGGCAAGGTTGACTATCTCTTCATATATTTAAAAGACATTTCTAACTTTTCATGAAGGTGTAGCAATCATTTCTAATTCCTGAGAGCTGTTTTTAGTCACTGTTCCTCGTTTTATGAATGCAGTGTTTAAGTTGGTATAATTGCATTTTGGATATCCACATAACCTTTTGGTATAGTTGCTTTATTATTATGTATCCATCTTATCAATTCATACTAATTTTTGAGTTTTTAGGATAATTTTAAGAACTCTTTTTGCTTGTTGACCTTTATTTCAAGAAAATTTGTGGCTGTATTTTATACATTTGATACATTGTTACCTATGCACTATTAGTTCTTCAAGAAGCCGTGAAAACGTGGAATGGGTATTTGAGTTAATTTCATTCACCTCCTTAGTTTCTGCAGATGATGAAGTAGACAGGTAAGCTGGCGGGTGAAGGTCAGGAGTGACAGTTCTGAGACTAGCACTCATGTTTGTTGACTCCTAACTCAGGCACTTTCTGTTCCGCTGCTAAGACTTGTTAGAAATGAGGAGGATTGCCATGGCTTTGATTTTGCTGACTTTCAAAACGAGCCCTCACTACTGTTGACATTATCTGTAATTTACTATACTACTTTTTAACCTTTACTTGCATTTTACTTTTAGACTCTCTGTGTTGGCATGACACTGGTATTTTTAAGTTCTGGTCTTACTCCTTTGAACTTGCCAGTTGTTTTTGTTAAACTTATGTTCCGTTTACAGTACCGTTTGGTTTCTTATCCAGTAGTAAGTCAGAGGAGGATGTTTTTTTCCTCTGTGGTCGTTGACTTTGCCCTCAGCCAACACTAACACCCGTTTCGCGAGGGCTTTTGTCTTCATCCAAGTGTTCCACTCTGCCCCAGCAGCGCAGCGCGAGGTCATGGCGCCTGTCTTTTTTTTCTTCCCATGAAATTAATAACTTGCTCCAACAGTAGTTTGTTCTAGGACATTTCAGCCAGATGGTGGAAAGTTCTTGGGGTAATATGGCAGCCAAAGCAACACTCTGGCTTTTTAAAGTTGACTTTGTTTTGGTGATTGTGTAATGAAAATCGTCTGAAGATTATACAAGGACATTAAACAAGAAAGATCTGTGAGCTTACAACATTTTTCATCTTTTAAAAACCACCACACTCAGCATGGTAGAATTTTGGTTTCTTTCAAGTATTGGTCTCTCTGGCTCTTTTCCTTGATTATTTGGCACTTGATAACCCAATTAATAAATTTTAAATTTTGTTTTCATGGGAACCTAACATTGCTTTGAAATTTTTTGATCATTATAGAAAGTTACAGCAAGAAATGACATCAGACATAATTTAGCCTAATGTACTAACTTACAAATGAGAAAACCGAGACCCAGAGACGGCTGTATGCTGCAGACAACACAGCGAGCTCATGGGGAGCTTGGGGGCAGGCCCTGGGCTTTCTAACTCCGGGGCAGTGACTTCTTGCAGACTGCAGCGTGGCTCAGCTTTTTGTTTGCTCTTATTTCAATATGTCATCAGATTTTAATCAATAAAAGTTTAATTTTATGACAGTCCTCTGTTTTTAGTTCTTGATTAATTCATTTTCAAACAGATGATACATTTATATTGTTCAAAAACCCAAACACATAAAAGTGCTCGTAAAGTGGACGTGGTCAGAATCAGATTAGGTGTTATCCTCGGCCCATCTCTCATGATATTTTTTTTCCAGGAAATTTCCCGGGAGAGACAACCAGTTTGGAGCAAGCTGGTTTCTCTCTCTCATTTTCCTTACGGCCTCCCTGTTTTAAAAATTAAAGTTAAACGTAGTCACAGACAACAGTGTGGTGGTGAGCAGAGGGGCAAAGGGAGGCGGGGGGGAGTGGTGGTGGAAGGAGACTTGACTGGGGGTGGCGAGCACACAGTGCGACGCACAGATGGTGGGTGTAGAGTCACACATCCAAAACCTGTAGCATTTTATTACCAGGGTTATCCCAACAAATTCAAGTAAACATTCAAATGAAAAATAATAAAAACAGTCACCTATAATCTTATCTCCCAGGATTGCTGTTTTTTAAAACTTTATTGTAGTTTTTCCCATTACCACGTATTCCCCTTATACCCCTCCCTGTTTTTCTGCATATTAGCATCTGCACGTGTGTTCATTCGTATGGTACATACTATCCTGCTGTCTTTGCTCAGTATTACATCATGAGGTACATATTTCAATAAAGTGTTTCAAAAGCAGATGGGATACCTTGGTTTATAAGGCCAGCATAACCCTGATGCTAAAGCCTGATAATGACATTACATAAAAAGAAAGCAGAAAAATGTTGTTTTAAAAAATTAGCAAATTGCATCTGACAATATATGTGAAGGATAATACATCATAATCAAGTGGGGCTTGTCTCAGGAATGCATTATTATTATTATTATTATTATTATTATTATTATTAACACTTGAAAATCAATCAGTATTAATATACCACATTGACAAAATAAATGAGAAAAGCCATATGGTGTCTCGGTAAATGTGAAAAAAGTATTTGAGCAAATCCAGTATTCATTCATGAAAAAAACCTCAGCAAAGTAGGGATACAAGGAAACATCTACTAGATGTAGATGTGATTTAAAGTTAAGGAAGGGCCTTTTGGTGGGGAGACCATCCTTTATTTTCCTAGTGGGCCCAATCTAATCAGAGTGCTTAAAGGTAGAAGAGGAGACCAAAAGGGAGGGTCAGAGAGATGCAGTATGAGGGAGGAGTCATTCAGAGCCATCATTGGCCTTGACGGTAGAGGGAGGGACCTATGAGTCAAAGAATGAGGTGACCTCTGTAAGCTGGGAATTGCCCTCTGCTTACAGCCAGCAAGAAAATGGGGACTTGGGTTTTACAGCCGGGAGGAGCTGAATCTGCCAACAACCCAAACAGAGGGAAGTGGATTCTTTCCTAGAGCCTCTAGCATGGAAAGCAGCTTGCTGGTGCCTGGATTTCAATCCCTTGAAGCCTGTACTACAGCTATAAAACTGTATGATAGCAGACTTACCATATTTGCTGTGTATAATGTGCACCCACACCTTATGCTAATTTCCATGTACAATGCATGTCCTTATTTTCCCTCAAAAATTTGGGTGTGAAAGTGTGCATATACTGCAATATACGGTATGTTGTCTTAAACTGTGAAGTTTGTGGCTGATTTGCAAATGGCAACAGTATAAAAACTAATGAAGCATATCCAACTTCTCAAAGTCGATAACTTTAACATATTAAAAATTTTAAATATAAAGTCGTAGATGGTTCATCCTATTTAATATTTGTTAAGTCCTTGCTATTATATGTTAAGTTCTACTAGGTACTTACCCATAAATAGCCATTTTAATGTATTTAATGCATATATTTTTATATGGTGTATGCTCAAGTACAAAATGTTATTCTTTTTTTTAAAAGATTTTATTTATTTATCTTTAGAGGGGAAGGGAAGGAGAGAAGGAGAGAAACATCAGTGTATGGTTGCCTCTCGTTCGTCCCCTGCTGGGAACTGGCCTGCCACCCAGGCATGTGCCCTGACTGGGAATTGAACTGCGGTTGTTTGGTTTGCAGGCCCACCACGCTCAATCCACTGAGCTACACCAGCCAGGGCCAAAATGTTATTCTTATGTGTACATGTTTTTAGTGTACATAAATAAATAGAATCACGTTACAGAACTCGTTCAGTCATTTAGTTTCTCCTCTCAGAACTGCTAAGAGGCACCTCCGAGGCTGAGTAGAAAGCTGGTACGTCGCTGTGGAAATGCTGCACTGTGTGCATCGTCTGCGTCAGCGGATGCTTGGGAGCGGGCACCTGCACTGCCTCTGCCTTTGCAACACCACTGATAGTGAACGTCTTTATGTCATTGATCTGTTACTGCATAAGAAATTCCCCTAAAACTTACCTGTTTAAAACAGCATCATTTCAGTTTCATAAGATCAGGAATCTGGGTACAGCATCTCTTGGTGCGTCTGACTCAAGTACCTCATAACGTTGTGGCGAGCTTATTGCTGGGGCCTCAGCTAGAGAGGACCTGCTTCCTAGATTTCTCACTGGGCTGTTTGGTGGGATCCAGTTCCTTGAGGATTGGTGGCCTGAGGGCCTCAGTTCCTCACTGGTCGTTGCCTGGAGGCCTTTGCTGAGTAGACATCCCCATGTCCGCTCACAGCAAGGCAGCTGGCTTCCCCCAGGGAGCCACCTTGTCTTTGTAAGCTGATCTCTCAGAATTGGCATCTTACCACTTCTGCTGTATTCTCTTTGTTAGAAGCGTGTCATTGGGTTCAGCCTGCACTCAAGGGGAGGAAACTACACAAGGCCATGAATATTAGGAAGCAGGGATTATTGGGGTCACTTAGAGGGTGCCTTCCACAGTCCTTAGACGTATTTCTGGGAATTTTTCTTTGGTGTATATACATATACTGTGTCACTGGTTGTTCTCTGAAATGACTTCACTGACTCGTTTTCCCATCAAAACTCCTTAAGGGTCTATAGACCATCGTCTGCTTGCCACCGCTTTGCATCTTCCAGGGCATAAAGGGGTAGCATATTGTTTTAAACTGACAGTTTATATCTTCCACTCTTTTATGCTACCGGAGTTCTTGCCTTTTTTCCTTGCTATTTGTAGGGGTTGCTCGTAATATTCTAGATATTAGTTTCTTGTTCTTCCTTCCAGTCTGTCATCTTCCTGTTAACTTTGTCCAAAGTTTTATTTGTTGATCATTAGTCTTTAATTTTGATGTAATTAAATGCCTTAGTTTTTGGCTTTATGGTTTGTGCTCTTCAGCTTTTATTTAAGAAGTCCTTGATTGTGATTATGTTACAAACGCGTCATTATACATTTTCTTCTATTAACTTCAGTTTTGCCATTTACTTGGATAAGTCTTCAATTCATCCGCAGTAGTGTAGGTATTTGGTATGTTGTAAGATAGGGATGAATCATTATTTTTCTTTATGAAATGAGCCAGTTTTTCCTAGCACTGTCTTCTGTACAATTTATTTTTTCTCCATTGATTTGTGGATCTGTTTTATTGATTATGCTATTACAGTTGTCCCATTTTTTTCCTCCCCTTTATTCCCCTCCACCCTGCAACCCCCTCCCACCAGCATTCCCCCACCTTAGTTCATGTCCATGGGTCATACATATATAAGTTCTTTGGCTTTTGCATTTCCTACACTATTCTTAGAAACCTGCCCCTGTCTATTTTGTGCCTACCAATTATGTTTCTCATTCCCGGTACCTTTTGCCCCATTCTCCCTCTTCTCCCTCCTTGCTAATAACCCTCCATGTGATCTCCATTTCTGTGATTCTGTTCCTGTTCTAGTTGTTTACTTAGTTTGTTTTTGTTTTCTGTTTTTTAGGTTCAGTTGTTGATAGTTGTGAGTTTGTTGTCATTTTACCGTTCATATTTTTGATCATCTTTTTTTTCTTAGATAAATCCCTTTAACATTTCATATAAGAAGGGCGTGGTGATAATGAACTCCTTCAACTTGACCTTATCTGGGAAGCACTTTACTTAGTGCTGGGTAGGTAAGGTAGTGCTGGGAAAATATACTTAACTATTTGTTTATTCTTTCATAGAAATCAGTGTCAACCTGTGAAGTTCCTGTAAAAAAAATCTAATGAGAATTTTGGCTATGATTGCACTAACTTTAAGATTAATTTGCATAAAATTTAGATAATCTATTTAGAATTTAGATCATTCCAGTTAGATTATTCTCTGTTGCCTTTATTAGATCAATTAAATGGCCTCTTGTGTTTTGTGTATTTTGTATTGAAAAGATATTTCTGTCAGCAATAACTCCGTAAAATATGTGGTAGAATTTAAGCTTGCCCAGTTCTAGAATCAGGTCATCTTTAATTTGTTTAATGAGCCTCATTTAAGTAGGTAGTAAGTATTTTTCTTTGGGCTTTCCATGAATATTTCAGTTCTGTAAAAATATTTTGATATTCTTTGGGAGTTATTACTCTTTTTGCTGTGTTGTCGAGATTCCCACTTTCCTGGTCTAACATGCTATTGGTTGCCATGATAATGATACTTAAATTTTTGCAATAACTGAAGGTTTCTTG
>PVKM010024862.1:17500-20289 GCA_004027735.1 Carollia perspicillata
TAGCAGCTCTACCTAACACATAAAAACACACTTAGGGAAGCAGCCAAAATGCAGAGACAAAGAAACAGGCCCCAAATGAAAGAACAGGAGAAATCTTCATAAAAAGAACTAAATGAAGTGGAGGCAAGCAAACTACTAGATATAGAGTGCAGAACAATGGTTCTAAGGAATGCTCAAGGAACTTCAGCAGCATGAAGAAGGACATAGAAGCCATAAAAAAGAACTAATGAGAAATGAAGGATACACAAACTGAAATAAAGACTAGTTTATGGGGAATCAACAGTAGAGTAGATGAAAGCTGAGAGCCAAATCATCAATTTGGAATATAAGAAGCAAGAAACACCCAGTCAGAAAAGGAAAAAAGAAAAAGGAATCCGAAAAATTGAAGATAGAATAAGGAGCCTCTGGGACAACTTCAAGTGTACCAACATTCACATCATGGGTGTGCCAGAAGGCAAAGAGAGAGAGAGAGCAAGAAATGGAAAACCTATTTGAGAAAAACAATGACAGAAAACTTCCCTAATCTGGTGAAGGAAATAGACATACAAGTTCAGGAAGCACAGAGTGTCCCAAACAAGATGAACACAAAGAGGCCCACAGCAAGACACGTCATGATGAAAATGCCAAAGGTTAAAGGCAAAGATAGAGTCTTAAAAGCAGCAAGAGAAAGGCAGTTAGTTACCAATAAGGGAGCTCCCATAAGACTGTCTGCTGATATCTCAACAGAAACTTTGCAGGCTAGATGGGAGTGGCAGGAGATATTCAAAGTGATGAAAAGCCAGGGACCTACATCCAAAATTACTCTACTCGGCAAAGTTGTCATTTAAAATGCAAGGACAGATAAAGAATTCACAAACAAGAAAAATCTAAAGGAGTTCATCACCACCAAACCAGTATTATATGAAATGTTAAAGGATCTTATTTAAGAAGAAGAAAAAATATAAAATTTGAACAATAAACTGACAATAAATACATATCTATCAACAGTTGAGTCTAAAAACCAGAATAAACTAACAAGCAGAACAGAAACAGCCTCAGATACGGAGAACATTTTGATAGTTTCCAGATGGCAGAGGCGGTTGGGAGGATAGATGTGAAAGATGAAGGGATTAAAAGTACACATTTGTTGTTACAGAGTAGTCGTGGGGATGTAAAGTATAGCATAGGGAGTACAGTCATTAATATTCTGTTCTTTTTAAAAATTTTTTTAATAGTTCAAGTACAGTTTTCTTTTACTCCCATCCCAGCCCATCCACCCAGCCCTCCCCACCTCCCTCCCATTTCCACCCCCCCATAGTTTTTGTCCATGTGTCCTTTATATTTGTTCCTGTGACCCCTTCCCCTTTTCCCCTGAAATTGCCTCTCCTTTCCCCAGTCATCAATATTCTAATAACTGTGTGGTGGAAGATAGGTACAAGATTTATTGGGATGATCACTCAGCAAGTCATATAATGTCTAATCACTGGGGTATATGCCTGAAACTAATATAATATTATATTTAAACTATAATTGAAAAATAAAAAATGATTCAATGGAAAAAATAGTAAAAATAAAAATCAAACTTTGAAGAAATAAATGGGGCTGAATTCCATAGCCGAATTATGGCTGTAGCGCCCTCTCCCCACTCAGGGAGGAGCCTCAGTTTGATGGGAAAATGTAGTACTGTGCAGTAACTTAATTAGACAATGAATCATGGGAATAATCTTTCGATTAAAAGACCTCTCTGTTGACTTTAGGAATTGACCTGTGAACCAGGCTTTCTAGATTTGCCTTCCTTTGATTTCTTTTAATTATGAGTTGAATTACATTTGTGATCACTCATGGCTTTGTCTTTGGTGCTAAGCAGGCTGCCTGGGATGGTGCAGGGCTTTGTTCTCTGACTTACTCCTGCCCACCGCCCTCATTGTTTCACACAAGGGGGTGAGCACAGCTTGCTCATTCCTGGCCATGCAGGCAGCACAGGAATTGCTTCTTGTACTCCGTGAGAAGGCTTCCTTAATCCATTAGTGTTTGCTTCTTTTGATAACTAAACTGGTATAGGTATTTAAAAGTTGAGTATTTTGCAATACTCCGACATGGGAGGGTTTTGGGAGGAGATAGTGTAAGGTCAGTAACTGTTTTCTCAAAACAATGACAGTTTCTTTTAAGTAAACATAGAGTGAGTGTGGTTTTAGTTTTTCTGGAAGGTGTGTGTCATCAGAATGAAGTCCAGGATGGCACAGCGTGTCATCAGTGCCAGGTGCCAGAAAACTTCTAAATTTTAGATCTGCTCTCACCTAGTTAACAGTTTATTGGAAGGAAGTCCCTTACTTGTCCTACCTCCCAACTTCCTTCTCTTTTGAATGAGCAGGTTGGGATAGATGGTCTCTGAGATTATTTTTGTAGAACTTTCATTGATTCCGTGGTCTTCTCCCCCACCGTTTTAAAGTTTAATATACAGTTAAGGGCATTGAAAGATTTAGGACTTTTAGTGTGTTACAGTCAAAGCACATTTTACATGGCTTTCCCTGTAAATCTTTACAAGACAGAGTAATTATTCATTATTTCCCAGTATGCGACTCAGAGGATTGTGAAAACAATAAAAGGACATTCTCCTAAAAACCAAAGCTGTGTACTGTGGGCAAGTAAAATGTAAAGTTGGTCGATCACATTATGTAATTTTGAAGTAAGCCACATTCTAGGAAAGTCTGTTAAATTGACCAAGAAAATTTGACTTTAGTTGCTTGGTCACTTCTGATGATCTTTTGGTTGGTAGTTATGGAATGTTCTTACTGTAATATGGGCTTGGG
>PVKM010024863.1:0-20249 GCA_004027735.1 Carollia perspicillata
GGGCTGGGGAGGGCTTGCGGGGAGAAACAGACTCAGGCCCCACGCGCTCTGACGGAGAGCTGAAGGGGAGCCGGCAAGGCCCTGCCTTGGGAAGGCACAGGGTCCGCGCTCGCGCTGCCTCAGGTGTGCTATCTCCCCGACCGCCCACCCCCGCAGGGCTCTTCTGTCCTGGTGCCCCCCACCCAGGACAGATAAAAGCCACTGAGCCGCAGAGACGTTAAAACTGAGGTGAGGGGAGGGGGCTGGATGGGGGGCCCATCCAGCCGGATGGGGGGCTGTCTTCCTGCAGGAAGACAGAGCAGGGGCGGGGCCAGCCCGAAACTGCCTATGGGCTGCTGACAACCACAGGTCCCCTGCGGAGCGCACACTAGGCACTAAGCGCTTTACATGAATAATCCCCTTGAAGCATCTGACCCATTTCAAAGTCTGTGCTATTATCCCCACTTAGCAAGTGAGGAGAGGAGGGTGAAGGAAGGCTGGGCACCTTGCCCAGGGAACACACGGGCAGACGTGAGCCTGTGCTCCCAGCCGGCTTTCGGAGGCACTGGGCTCCCTTGTGCCCCCAAGGCGGGGGCAGGGAGGCCTCCCCTCCATCCACATTTCCACATTCTGTCTCTCCAAGCCCATCTTGAAAGCCAACTTCTTCAAAATGCCCGCTGTCTCACCCTGCCAGCTCCGGGACCCTGCTGGAGCTTGCTGAGGGCTGGGAGCACGCCCGCTCATTCCCGACCACCCAGGCCAGCCCGGCCTGGCATGGAGAGAGCACAGACCTTCTCACTGTCACCGTGCACCGTGGGCAGCTTCGCACTGGCTTCACAGAGCAGTTCAGAGAGGCTGGCGATCTGCCGTGGTCCCTCAAGTAGGACGCGGTAGAGCCAAAACATGAACACTGTTCTGTGTGACTTGAAGCACTTCCCTTCTCCAGCTGCAGACAGAACCTTCTAGAGCATCAGGCAGACTGTGAATTCCCACTGCTGAAAGGCCTGCCAGAGGCCCTGCCCCACCCAGCGCACACAGCGTTGGGCTGAAGTCCTCTGGCTAGTGTACTTTCTTCTGCCTGGGATGCGCTGCCTCCCTCCTTTGAAGGGCAACTTTTGATTAGTTATCTGAGATTCTGTGTGGGCATCACCTCTTCTAGGAAACCCTCCTTGTTTCCACTCTTCCTGCAAGTCCTCAGGCTGGATCAGGGGCCCAGGCCGGGCCTCCATGCATCCCCTTTCTCACAGCACCCGCCGTGCTAATTGTCACTGCCGGTCAGCTGCACTGCCCCTGCCTGCCTGGGGCTCCTGGAGGAGCCCAGGCCCGAGCCCGGGCCCACGCCCGAGCCACCTCTGCTCCTCAGCCCTGCACAGCACCTAGCCCGAGTGAAGGCCTAAGCAGTGCTTGCTGACCCCAGCCACGCTGGTGGGCCTGGGCTGGGGCTGGTCTCTGCATGAGAGATCTCAGCACCATTGCTGGCGCTGCCTGCCTGCCGCCCCCATCTGGATCTGCCTGGACTCCTGAATTGCACTCCAAGGGCACCTGCGCCTGGATGGTGCTCTGACAGCCTCTCATTAGGAGGCCTGGGCTTTAGCAGAAGCAGGGCTCTGCCTCCCACCCTGAACCCCTGAAATTTCATCCTCCTGGGCAATTCCAGGCCTGGCTGGGGCACCAGCAGCTGGCTGCCCCAGACTAGACCCTGCCCACCCCAGGCTGCCTCTGCAGGGGCAGCCCTGCCAGGGAAGCAGGAGGGATTAGGACCGTGGGCTCCCACTTCCCCAGGGCTCCCACCGCCAGGAGCTGCTCCATGCTCTCTGCATACATTTCTGACCAATTGTGTCCATGACTGAATGCCAGGCGGCACCTGACAGGTAACAATGCCGAGGCTCAGAGAGGTCCCCCAACTAGTGTGGCGAAGCAGGGACCTGACCCCTGCCCCATGGCCACTTCCAAAGCAGGCCCAAAGGGTCCTGGCCCCTGGCTGGATACTCCCTTGGTGCCTCAGTGACCCTTGGGGCCTCTGTGCTGCTCCTCTGTGCCAGAAGTCTTCTCCTCAGGCCCCCCCACAGCCCTTCCTTTGGGTCCCATGGCACCTGCCGGGGCCCCAGGATGACTGGCCCTCCTGAGTGTGTGCTCTGCCCACCAGCACTTGCTGCTCAGCTGGTCCAGCCCCAGAAGTCCGGCCCTTGTATGGTCTGACTCCCAACACCTTCCATGTCCGTTTGCTCACTAGCCTCCTTGTTGATTCCTCCCACAGAATTGGGCAGGGTCTCTACCACACCAAGCTTTCCATGGGGCCAGCCCTGCATCCTGCTCTGCCCTCCCAGGGGCCGGGCCTTGGTGGAGCCCATCGTAGCTATGGGGGCTGGCCTGTAAGTGCGCTGCCTACGGAGGAGGGCACGCCCCCCAAACGAAGCCTCCTGCTTTGAGTCTACAAGCCAACGGCTGGGATGGACTGGCATCCCAGAAAGCTGGACTTGGAAGGACCCAAGGGGAGCAGCTGGATGAAACCGCTCCTTCCGCACTGAGGAGGTGGTAGTCCACAGCACAGAGGCTCGCCCCGGGCACTCGGGAGCCGGCCCAGTGTCCACACACAACCTTCTGGTTCCCAGCGCCCACCACTCCGGTTCCACACTCATTCCGTCACACCAGGAGGAAGTCCAGGGGGGCTGCAGGTTCAGGGGCTGTTGCCCATTCATTCACTCCTTCTAGAAACTGCTAAGCACCACCTGTGTGCAGGCTGTGTGCCGAGGTCACGAGCAGAGCCAGCCAGGGTGCCCCTGCACACAGGTGTGTTTTCAGCTGAGACCAAGGTCATCGCCATGGCTGCTCACTGGGTGGGCAGGCACCAGGTGCCTGACAGGTGGACACAGGGCGTCCCAGATGAGAGCAGAGGGAGTGGGCTGACCTGCCTTCTCCAAGGACAGGACGGACACCAGCTTCCCAGTCCTGGGGCCTCGACTAACCCTGGCTCCGGGGGCCCCGGACAGTGGCCTCTGTGCGGGGAGGGGCCTGCCTGGCAGCTGCCAGGGCCGCACACAGCCTGGCCTTCAGGGTGTGCGGCCTTGGAACTTGCTTGGTTTCCTCCTCTGAAGCAGGGGAGGAAGACCATTAAAGCTGCAGCTCAGGGTCCCCTGACAGCCACTTCAAGACACAGGTGGAGCCCCGTAACGGCTGGCCCGTCCCCTCACCCCTACTGGCTGATTCTGCAGAGCTTGTCCCAACTTCGCCCTGGACCCAGGCCCCTCCATCCCCTCCCAGGGCTACCCTTCCCTCCTCCTCCCACCCCCTGAAGTTCCCCAACTGGTCACTAGGCGGCACCACGTGCACACTGTGCCTCTGAGGCCCGGTGGAGACCGTCTGGCTTCCTGAGGCTGCACTCCTCTGGCTCCGGAGCCGGAGCCGGAGGGGTGCTTTCCTCTCCAGGGCTGCCAGACAGGGCAGTAAAAACAGGGAATGCCAGACGGCTAAATCTGGATTTCAGATAAGCAACAGGAACTTCCCGAGTACAAATATGTCCCAAATGTTGCGTGGGTCATACTTAAAGAATATGTTATCTGAAATCCAATTTAGGTGGGTGTCCTGTATTTGATCTGGCGACTCCATCCCTCCCTCCATGGGGACCCTAAAGGAAGCCATGAGGGAACAGTCAGCTCACACAGGTCCCACGGGGGCTGTGGTCTGCCTGTCACCAGGGACAAGTCTGTTTCTCCCTCCTGTCAGGTAGACAGGTGACCGGATGGAGGAATCCCAGGCATGGGAGGGGCCAACATGATGGCCTCAGGAGTGTGCCTGCAGAAGCCCCAGAGGACCTGGGAGGAGAAGCCAACAAGAACTCTGGGCTGCGCTATCAGAAGAGTCTCCAAGGACAAGGGCAGCTCTGGTCCCAGGCCTGGTCCCTCCCTGCCCAGCCCCCGCCTGCTCCTATCCCAGGCTGTGGAAAGGAGCACCGTGGCCACCCTGGCTCTGTGCCACACTAGTTGTGCCTGCTGCCCCACCCTGCACCCCTGTCCCCTCCTGGGAGCAAGGCAGGGAGCAAAGCAGGGGCAGCCGCTACAGACCAGGGGCCCGTGAGGATGAAAGGCTGGCAAAGGGTTGTGCACAGCTGGAACTTGCTAAGTGCTGAGAACCTTTCCCTTTCCCAAGAGCACGTGCCAAGGGCAGGTACAAGCCCCTCTGGGAACTCGCCCAATCCCCACCATTCTAACTGGGACAGGCTGCTACCCTACCAAGTGACCAAATGTGGGGGTGCACATTGGGCCAGCACTGGGACGGGGCCCTGGGACAGAGGCCCGCAGCGGGAGAGGTGTTCCAGAAGAGGGGCAGCTCACACGGAGGCACGGAGGCATGTGCCGGGGAAGAGTCTCCGAATGTGGGACAACTGTGGGTGTTGCTGCTGGAGAGGCCTCAGCGGACTCCCAGCTTGCATGTGGCTGCAGGGTGAGGCCAGGCCAGCCCGGCACAGGGCGCCGGACAGGACTGTGGCCGAGCCCTGGGGCCTGGGCATGCAGCGCAGGCCAATCGGCAGGAGGGATGTGAGAGCATTTTGTGAAAGCAACGCCACACACAATTCACCCCTCAGGAGATGGCTCAGTCCCTTCTGGCTCCCACCTGGCACGTCTCTGCTCCTTGCCCTGAGTTAGATGAAAGAAACACATCTGTGCCCCCTCGGGAGCTCGCACACGGGACCCCTGAGAGAGGACTGCGCCGCTCAGACCCACGTGGACGTGTCGAGAGGAAGACCAGCCTGCCTGAGCAGTGGAGCAGTTCACGGGGCATGGGTGGGGCAGTGTGGGCTCTGAGGTACGAGGAGGAGTTCTCTGGATGGGGAACGGGGCCGGGGGCCCGGTTAGGCACACGCGAGAGGGCTCCCTGGTCACAGGGACAGAGGCGAGCGAGGGTTTGCTGTGGCTGTGGCACAAAGTGCACAGCGTGGAGAGGAACCACGGGTAGGCCGGGTTCAAACCTCGACTGCTGCTGACTCTCTATGGACAACTCTCTGCTTCTTGGCCTCCATTCTCTCACCTGCAAGGTGGGGAGAAGAGCAGGTCCCCGGCACAGGGCTGTTTCCGGGACCGGATTACTTGTGTCAAAGTCTAGGCACAATGCTTAGCACACGGCAATGCCCAGTGGCAGCTGACAGTCACTAGGGAACACAGTGTATACACAACACCTCATTTCAACCCTCACAGACAACTCCCCATTTAACACCAGCGTGTGTCCCACTACACAGACGAGAAACCGAAGCCCCAGGACTGTGGCCTAAAAGGGGGCTGGGGCTGGGGTCGGGGCCAGCTGCGTCCTGGCCTGGTGCTTGCTCTCTGCCCTGCACTGTCCATGTTGGGGGGCCTGAGGGTCTGCAGCGTTTGGGACCCCCGCTGCTCACACCGTGAAGTAAGGACTGGGGTCCACGTAGGCTTCCTGGCCGGGCTGCTGGAGGCCAGGCCAGGAGAAGGGCATGAGGCTGGCTCACCAACAGCCACAGGAGTTGTTTATGGGGTGGGAGGCTCATAAAAAATAATGGGCTGGATTTATTGCCCCTGCCTCAAGGGCCATTCTGGCCTGCACAGGCCCAGGACAGGCCTCCTCCAGCCACACCACGAATCTTCCCACTGATGGGAGAGCTGTTTATTCTCCCGCCCACCTGGTCTGCAGCAGGCAGGGGTTGGGGAAGCTTGTACGCCACGAGTCCACCCCATACCCTAGCCTGGCCGGCCCTCCAGCCCTGAGGCCAGGGCATGGCCACGCTTCATTTAAAACAGAAGGTTTCCCGCCACACCCCCCCCACCCCCACAGGGGCTCTAGCCCCTGCAGCTGGTGACGGAAAGCCCCGGATGTCCCTGGCCCTGCAAGAGCCATGCTGTGGCCCCAGGTCAAGGCCTGGGCCAGACCCCTCATGTAGTAATCACCTCCTGGGAGCCAAGGGAAGCCCACCCGCCGGGCATACTGATAGGGTCCTAAGTTGATGTCTCCAGGCAGCTCGGGAGGGACTGTGGGTCTCTGTCCACAGGCTGGTTTATTCCAGTTTGGAGCCCGACCAGAACTGGCTTTGTCGTCAGGAATCTGTCCCCAGTGTGGAGCACTGCCCCTTGGTGTGGCCCAGCTAGGTCTTGTAACTCCCAGAGTGGCTTTGAACGCCCAGGTGAGCAGGAGTGTAAAACCCTGTGAGGTGCACAAGGGTGGGGTGGCCCTACCAAGGGCACCTGCTGGCTAAGACGGGGGACGGACGGGGCCAGGCATTGCCCGGCCTGCCCGCAGGGTGAGCAAGAGCAGGAGCAGCTAAAGGGCAGACGAGGTCCAGAGGAGGGTCAGGGCCAGCCTGGAGGAGTGTGGGGGAAGGGCCCAGGACAAGGGCTGGGCAGGGCAGATAGGGCTGCTGGCCCCCAAGGCAGCTCCTGTGGAGGGAACCCCGGCTCTCTACCCTGCCCCAGCCCCAGGGGTCTGTGTCTGATAACTCCCCAGTGACCGTGGCCAAGGAGCTCCCCAGCCAGTCCCGAGGTAGGGTGGGCTTTGAGCGGTGGGCTCAGGTACCAAGGGCAAGGCTTCTTGCTGCTGCTGACTCCAGTGGTGTGCCACATGGGGCCTCTAGCCCACCCACTAGGAGTCGGGTGCTGGGTGGGGCAAAGCTACTCTGAAGTCCACCCCTCAGCAGTGTGCTCTCTTCTCTGCTGACCGAGCGAGTGAGTGAGCAGGCGCTCTCCCCTGACTCCTGTGGCCCCACGACCACGCTGTCTTCCTGCCTGCCTCCCCTGCAGTCTGTGGGTGCTGGGAGGGTGTGCTTTGGCACAAAGGTGGGGCTTCTGAGCTCTGCCCATCAGGTATGGCAAGTAATGGAGGAGTGCAGGCCCCTCCCAGAGCCTGGTCACATGGTCACTGAAGAGCAGCACCGATGGCAGAACGCTGCTGTTCCCAAGCCCCCAGAACTCCATTCAAGTATCTCGAGCCACTGGTCCCCTTGAAGCCCCAGATGCCCAGGCTCCTCCTCACACCAGTCAACTCCCGGCAATCTGCACAGGCCCCAGGCTGGGGCTGGCCTGAGCCGGCTGATCGGGAAGGAGGTGGGCACCTGTATTTTGCACAGGCTGTCTCTGGACACCAGTCTGTCAGGACCCTGAGCAAGACCTCTGAGCAGCACCCACCCCTGCACCTCACAGAAAGGAGAGACCGGCTCACTCTGCCTGGAGTTCCCAGGCTCCCTCCAGGGCTGAGTACTCTGGAGAGGACACGGCCCTACCTTGTCCAGAGCCAGCCACCACCAAAACATCCCACACCTATGAGACCCGGGGACAGGCCTCTCCAGAGCGTGAACCTCTGCCGAAGGTCCTCCCCCTGCCTCTCACCCCCCTCAGCCACCCTCCTCTCCATCCATACTGTCCCCATGGGGGTCCAGACCTCCATGGCTGCCAGTGCCACCTCCCAGCAAGTCGCTTCATGTTCCCGTCCAGCCCCAGGCAGGTGGGGAGGTTCCCAAAGTGCAGATTGTACCCACCTCCAGGACGGAGGGTGTGCTGTCACTTTCAGTTTCCTGGCCCTGAGTGCCACCAGCTCCGGGTCTGGGCTCCGGGAGGCCCTCTCCCCAGTGGACAGGAAAGGCTGCTGGGGCACTGAGCAGCCAGGATGAGGCGGCAGTTTTAGGGGTCAGAGAAGCCCGGCCAAGAGCTGAGAGGCTGGCCTGGCTGGGATGGAGGCCCAGGGGGAGAAGGGCAGCTGCACGGGCCTGGGAGGGCAGGGAGGGCACTGGGGGCCTGAGAGCCCAGGCTGAGGTGGGTAGGCAAGAATCAGGCACGGGGGAGGGGCTCACACTTGAGTCCCCCTTTCCCTCCGGCGAGGCCACACGGTGTACGGAGAAGACTTGATTCGGGCAAATGCCAGCACCCACCCCACCAGGCTCCATGGCCCTGGGGCAGCCGAGGAATCACCCCTCAATCAGATGGTGCTTGAGGGTAGTGGAGGTGAGGGCCCACCCTGCTCTAGACCCCATCCCAGACAGGCCCAGAATGGATGAGGGGGCGCCACAGGGCAGTCACTGCCCCCTCCTGTAGTCCCTGCCTCTTGGGATTCAGAGCCCCATTCCAAGTTGGTTTTCAAGGTTAGCTGCCTTCAGTCCATGCTTTCCACCAAAGTCTGGTTCCAGATGGACTGGCCAGTGTCTTACCCTCTCCTTCCCACCACACTGCCCACTGCCACCTAGTCCCTCCAAAACCCCAGGCCACGCTGGTCCCTCTGCCAACTGCCTGCCTGCCCATGCAGCGCCAGTTGGCCACCTCAGAGACCACCGGCTCTCAGGGGTTTCTTGGACGCCTCTTTATTGCCCCCAGGCTTCCAGCAGCCAGGCAGAACCAAGTTTCCTCTGACCTGAACAGGCTGCTGGCTGAGCCCCTCAGCATTGCTGCCTGGGGCCCGCACAGGCCACCACGCCTTCCATACCACACCACACAGAGCCACGCTGTGCCAGAGTGCACAGATGTGAGTGGAAATAAGAGTAGGCATGTGAGGGGGAGAAAACCTGAAGGTGCTGGCCCCCACCTGTGGGATGGAGAGGCCCCGGGCACATGACCATGACCAGGGGCCGTGGAGGCTGGGCTGGCTGCCCCAGGCCATGAGGCCGAAGAGGAGGCGCTGTTGCTTGCTGTGTCAAAGGCCGAGTGGGAGGCATATGTGGGCTGTGACGGGGAGGAACCAGCACCTGGAAGCCTCGAGCCACAGATGCCAGGAGCTCTGGGCCTCATCTTCCCCAGCGCTGGGACAGAGGGATGGCCCATGTCCCCAAACCAAGCCTGGGTTCTAAAGAAGCAGCCCCTGCTCCTGACCACTTCAAAGTGTTTCCCAGAAAGGACCCCTCACCTGCCTAGGAGGCATTACTGGTCCCAATCTGCATACAAGGAGCCCCAGGAAGGCAGAGTGGCTGCAGAGGCCACGTGGCCAGTGGAGACGGACTATGGCCAAGAATCTCAACTCCCACCCCTGCCTGGCCAGACCCCCATGCTTCGAGCCAGGGCTTGTGCTGGTGCTGGGGAAGTGGGCTGCTCTGAGGGGTTGAGTCCCATGGTCTTATTGCTTAGCTACTGGCCCGGACTGACCCTGGCTGGCCCCACTCACGTATCCGGCCACATCTAATCAAAACCAGCCCGCGTGCCTCTCCTCTTGCTCAGGGGAAGGCTCCCAAGAGCTGACAGGCATTAGGAAGAGTCAGGTAACATGAGGAATCGAATCGCCAAATGGCTCTGGGCTCATCAGCCCTCCCAGAAGCCGTGGGGATCAGAAGCCGCTTAGGTGCAAAACCAGCTGGGGCTCAGCAGCCTGGACTTGCCCTGACTTTGAGTGCTGATGGTCATCACTGTGCTCGACACACAGTTGCGGGCACTTGTCATGGCTGACGGAGGCTCAGGGGAGAGGCAGCCTGTCCAGTCAGCTGGGCCCTGTTTCCACCCACAGGCATTAACAAGCGGTCAGCCTGCATCCCACGCACTTGACCTGTCCGCTCCAGACTTTCTATGTGGCCTCTGGGAGCCCTGGAAATGCTGCCACTTGTCCTTGCTGAGGTATCCAAGAAATCTGCTGTTTTTTAGATGGATTCATTGCCTGGGTTTATAAATTAGGACATTCACACAAAAATTCTAATGAGGAAAGAGGCTTCCTTAATCAGAACACCAGTTCACATAGTTTGGTGTTGAGGCCCCAAATCTGTATTCTGGTTAATCTTGATCCCTGGTTTCAGGTAAAAATCTGGACCTGGCCACCCAGGGCCTTTGGGTGGCGTGAGGCACCTGGGCTCCAGGCCCAGCCCCTGGAGCATCTGAGCTCCCCTAAAAGCCCTCCCTTCTCCCCCACAGTGTCGTCCTCCCACCTCTGCCTAAGCCGCTTCCCAGGGCTGTGCTCTGCACGCACTCCACACCACCCGCCATGCTCCCGCGGCCTCACGGGGTCTGGCCTCTGCCCAGCTCCCCATCCTGGGTTCCTCTCCCCTCGGCTCCCGGCAGCTCCCCACACTCCATCAGCCCGCTGCTGGTGCTGCTTTCCGCTCCAGCCGGGTCCGTTTCCCACCTCAGGGCCTCCCCACACACCCTGCCTGGCACGCGCCCTCAGCTCCACCCATGGCTTCCCCGGCCCCTTTCTTCATTTCAGCTCATGCATGTCTTCCTCAAAGAGGCCTTCAGCACCCGCCTTTCTCTGTCCATGTCCCCTCCCTGCGTCTTTCCATACCACCTTGTCACATCTCAGCCAGCAACCTGGGCTGGGGTCCTGACTCTGCCAGTTCTCCGCAGTGGGTCTGGGGCCCTGCTCAGAGTGAGTGCCACTGTGGCTGCTCCCACCTCATCGCAACCCCCTGCCCTCCGCCCCTGATGCTGGGGTCTGCTTGGTAACAACCCCAGTGCTACGATGCTTACGGCTCAAACCAGGACCTGCTATAAAGGAGACTCGGCCACCAGCGCACCGTGCCAGCTTTCCCTCCCTGCGCCTGCCTCCGCTTCACCTGGAATCCTGCCGTGGGAAAGCCACTCTTCAAAGGGACAGCACACACACCACCTCACTGAAAAGGGGACTTTACAGCCTGCTCGGAGCAGCTGCCCCATAAACCCCTCCTTGATGAAAGCTGAGTGCCCCTCCCCCCACCAACACTCACTCCCTTCTCCATGAATCTGTTTCTTATAAAACTTGATTTGGGCCCAGGGTCCTCATCTGGGGCAGCTTGACCCCAGAGCCCCACAGCTGGGAGGTCTTGTAAGGGGCAAACTCAGCTGCCGCAAGGGCTGCTGGGGAAGTCTGCGAGATGAGACTGGAGCACTGGCCAAGGAACCCAGCCAGGGCTTGGCTTCTAGGTCCTTCTGGGGACGTGGCAGGGCTAGGGGTCATCAGGTCTGTCCTGTCTTTGAGGAAACTGCCTAAACAAACACTGAGAATTCTAAGGAGTTTGGTAAAGTAGTACTGACTAATTACCCTGGGTTTGTACTTTTGACTGTATTTTCTTCCTCAAGATCTGCTTTCATATAAAAACCGTGCCCAGAGTCTCCAGCTGTCACATCGCAGCCGCTGTTGGCGCTGATGCCCGCTGGGCTCTCTGCAGCCAGGGTCTCGCTCCGTCCTCCCAAGGCCCTGCAGGTCAGCACTGCGTCCCCACGCTGCGCACAGAGGCTGAGGTTCTGAGCCCTTTCGGAAGCTGCTGGGCTCCTCCAGGCCCCGCTGTGGGGCTGTCCTGTCTTCCTTCCGGCCCCTGCCCTTGACCACACAGCACGGCCAGGCCCCAGGAGCGCCGGCCCTTTTCCCGCCCTCAGCCCACCCGGACACTCTGGGCCTGGCCATTATCTTAAGCCCACAGGCGTCTGCTTTACAAATACTGCTCCCTCTGCCAGGAAGGCCCTCTCCTCGAAGCACGCAGGCCCTGGCTTCTGGCCACTCCGTCTTGCCGCACAGCCCTGCTGCTTTGGCCCCGAACTCTGGCCAACACCGCCCTGACACCAAGGCCCTTCACCTGCGGGGCTAGGCTGGCTCCTGCGCAGTCTGGCTGGCCTCCGGGGGTGGCCGGCTCCCAACCACAAAAAGTGCCCCCCTACCCTAGCTGGTGGTCGGGTGAACACACAGCAGACAGTCCTTGGTGCTTCCAGAGGCACAAAGGCTGAGAAACGGCCACTCGAGTGGGCAGGCCTCCAGCCCATTGGGGAAGGGGGCCACGGACAAGGGGGCCCCACTCTTCCTGGCCGCAGCCAGCCCCCAGCCCAGAAAGTAAAACAGCTTCTCCGGTCACACCTGCCCACTCGTGGCTGCACCTTGTCTCCAAACAAAAACTCCAGAAGCACCAACAGCGGGTGGAGAGAAGGTGCTTGGGCGGAGCCCCATGCAGAGTCAGCCATTCAGGCCACCCCCAGAGGGGTTTCCGGGCGCCACTGCTGCAGGCACTGTGTCCGGCTGGCACAGGCGGGACTCACCGTTGGAGCGGTGGATGCAGGTATGCTGGTTGTCGCTGAGGAAGAAGCCGCTGTGGCACTGGCACTCGTAGCTGCCCATGGCATTGACGCAGACCTGCTGGCAGCCCCCGTTGTTGTCCTGGCACTCGTCCACGTCTGCAGAGGGGAGGGAGGGCGGGGGTCACACCTGGGGCTGGAGCAAGGAGGCAGCAGCAGCTCCCCCAGCCTGCGAGAGGGCTCCCCAAGCTACCCCACAGTGGTTGCTGCAGGGGTGCTGCTGGTGTGCCCCACGGGGGCAGACACACTCCACAGCAGACCCCGGGGGGCACTCCCCAGAAGTGGATGGTCGCACTGGGTTGCTGGTCATGCTAACTGACCCTGACTCCCCTGTGTACCTGCTGTTGCCCCCGCATTAACTCCTCTGACCCTCATGGCTCCCCTGTTGGTCAGACCCAGGGGCTGGCCCATTGAACAGACAAGTGCACTGAGGCCCAGAGAGGCAGAGCCACCTGCCCAAGGTCCCACGGAGGTAGGGTTCAAACCTCGTCTGGCTCCCAAACCTGGGCTCTCACTGAAAGCCCTGCCTCCTTCCCCAGCAGACCGTGCAGCCTGCACTGTCTCCCCCATGCACAGAGCCTCGCTGCAGAGACCCCACCACCCCCTTCAATCACATCTCAGACGTGCAGCCAGCAGCACCAGATCCGGCGGCCAGGACGTGGCTGGAGGACGAGGCAGCCTGCTGACCCCCCCTGCCCAGGCTTTCGGCTTTGCAAATTGACTTCAAAAGCCCAGAGAACAGGGAAGCTTGGAAGGGCCCTGAGCCCTGGCTGCCGAGATTGTGCGGAAGGCTGCCAAGTGGTCTTTCCCACTCCCTGGGAGAGACAGACCTCAGGGCGGCACTCACTTCTGGCCGGAGGCTGCTGGCACTAAGGGTGCTCTTGGCTGAAAAGAGTCTTTATGGAGTTCTGGTCTTGAACAGAACAGCATGTTTCAATTACCAGAGTCATAACCCCCTACACTGTCAGTTTGTTTAATGAAAGAAGGGCTTCTTAAACCTTAATGTGCCATGTCTGTATTGTCATTTTAATAGGCAAATATATGAAACCACAACGGCAACATGAGCTACTGGCTGCCGCCAGCCAGCACCCCAACCCCCAACATGCACACACACATGCACACACATGCACTTTCACTCACACACACGAACACACCCACTGGCTGCGGCCCTGAGCTTTACATATAGTTCTTTTAAACATGGGCATCTTTCGCCCCCGGGACGAAAAGGATGCAGAGAGATAAAGCCTCTGGCAGCCCAACCTGCACTGGCTGGAGAGGCCTCCACCCTCACACTGTGTCCGCTGGGTCCTCCTCAGGCTTCGGGCAAATAGACCAGTTCCCCCTGCAAGAGACCCCGCAGCTACCTTTGAGGCTGACTGCGAGGCAGGTCATTATTCTCCAGCAAGCTCAAATGTCAGCCGTGTGGCAGCCAGGAGGGAGGCTGAGCTCTGAACTCTAAAAGCCACCAGTCGCAGCCAGTGCGGTGAAGGTGGCTCTTGCTGGGGGGCAGGGGCCCTGAGAGTGGGAACTGGGAAGGACAGGGAGGGGTTACTCTGAAAACCCTCCTCTACTCAGCAAAGTCTAACTGACCTCCCCTCAAGGCCCGGTGCCGGTGTGGCCTTTGCTGGGGGCGCCTCCCGTCCACGCCCCGTGGCGTTCGCCTCCGGGCGCCTGTCCCCTGCCATGAACGGCTCTAAGCCAGGCACCGTGTCTTGTTCACCCTACTGATAACCTCATGAAGCCCACACTCCTCTAGTGTTCCTCACGTGTCAGAAACGAGGCCCCACGAACATTGCCTCACTGGACCCTTGTGGCGACCGACGATGCACTGCACGGACCAGGCTCCGGGGCTCAGAGAGCTCAAGGCACACGCTGCTCAGAGTGAGGGCATGGCCCTCTCTGCTTCCGGCCCTCACTGCTGCCTCGCTGCCTGGCTCCTGAGCACGTGCTTCCGGCCCTGCTGTGCTGAACCTCAGGTGCAGACTCGAGGCTCGGGCCACAGGCCATGAGTAACACACGAACGTGCCGGCGCACCTCGGTGAGTCCCGCCTCTGGCCTGGGAAGCCCTGCAGAGGCAAGGGTGCCCTGGCGCTGACATGCATGCACACTGAGACAGGGACACGGGGCCTTGGTCTGGAGTCCCTTCGAGCCACATTCTTTGCCACTCTTCCTGTAGTTCCCAGAGTCTTCGTTCTGCACCTCAGTTTCCCCAACCCCAGTAAAGGCTCCACTCCATTGGCAGACACAGCAGACACAGGCCCTCAAGCGCTGGACTCATGGTGTGGAAACGCCACTTCGCTGCCACCACCATGGCTTCCCTTGTGCCATTTGTCTGGCCTGACCAACCTCTGCCCCTCCCTGGAAACCAGGCACCAAAGGACAGTTGACGCAAGGCATCTGTGGACCTGCAGTGGGCTGGCAGAGGGCAGGGCCTGGGAGCAGGGTGTCTGCACGAGCAGGGAGCGGGAACTCGCCAGCACTGACGAATGATATGAAACAAAGGTGAGGCCTGTGAACAGTTCCCTTGCCCACTCCCAAATAATAAAGCCCCAAGATCAGCAGGAGGGAAGACGGGGTGCCCCTCTGTACCCATTTCCCACTGTGGCCCAAACACAGGCCTCCCCGACATGTTGAGCAGGAAATCAAGGTTGCAGAGACCAGGTTGGTAGCCCGAGGAACTTACCAACTCCTCTGGGGGCTGGATTAAGGTCCTGAGGCCCACCTCTTGCTCCCATGTCCCCTGCCCCCCAAAGGGTCCCATGGCGAGGTCTGCCAAGTGACCCACTGGGCCAGTGGGTCCGTGAGATAGCGGCCCACTGGCCTAGGACAGACCGAGCTCACCTGGAGGCCTGTCCAGGCCCCACACAGGACTGTGGGAAATGCTCAGCTCCTCAGCTCTCCCCAGGGGCAAGCCTGGCACACTCTGTTCCTTGGACCCCAGGACTTGGCACTGTCTGATATGAGAGGTGTCCCAGGGCAAGGAGGAGCCTGCCCCAGGAGTCAGGTGACCCGAGTTCTGCGCTGGCCTTGTCCCCAGGAGGAACGGCACTCTGTTCTCAGGAAGCCCCACACAGTTCTCTTCCTTCTCTTCCGTGCAAATGGTCCACACAGGGATGCGCCCCGTGTGGGAATGCCTCCCCACCTCCACGCCCCCAGAGATGGCTGCTGAGGCTGGTTGGGCAGGGCTGGCAGCCTCCTATCATAAGCACCAGCACTGGCAACCAGCGCACTTCACTGCGGCCAGCCAGGCCTGGGCTTGGACGCCCAGGCCCTGTCTTAATAAACCTGCAAGGCAGCTCCACTCCGGGGCGCTGCTCTCAGCATGCCGGTTCTCAGGTGAGACAACTGAGGCTGAGAGGGAGGATCAGGCAGGCTGAAGCGGGATATGAAGGCCAGGGAGTCTGGGCCCAAAGCCCTCACTCTGTTCTTCTGGGATTTGGAGCTTCTGGACGAGGCTGTGTGGCAGCGAGAGGCAGGTCCCTGAGCACCTGTGCTGCCAACTTCCCTCCACGCCCCCCCCACGCACGTCTCCAAAGCCCTGGGTGAAAGCCCCCTCCTCTCTGGAGTTGTCCAGCAGATGCCCACCGCCTCTGGCTGTCAGACCAGATGTACCTTTGTTCTCGGCTTCCTGCCTCTGCCCTGGACCTCAGGCTCAGCCGCCCTATCTCTGCTCTGGGCTGAGGACCAAGCCAAGTCTCCTCTATGTTCCTGCACCCGAAGAGCGGGTCAGGCTGCGTGGGTGCTCAGGGGTCAGCAGGAGAAACGGCAGTGCACACATGTGCTTGCACACAGAAGTGACAGGGCACTCACTACCATACGAGGCCAGTCCGCTCAAGCAAAGCACTATCCTGGCTCCTTCTAGGGACAACAGAGGGCTCTGCAGCCTGCCACTGTGTGCAGTGAGGCCCTGAGCAAGCCTGTTTCCAATCCATGATCCCTGACCCCTGAGCAGGCTCGGGTGGGGTGAGGAAAGTGCTCTGCTCTGAATCCCGCTGGCAGCTCAAGGTTCTTTATCTTTATTTATGGCCACAGCTCAATGTTCCCAGCAGGCAGGGAGCTCCTTGGTGTGGGGACTTAGCTACGAAGCAGAGAGGAGGCTCCATGAGTTCTGGGCCAGACCCAAGGAGGCTCCTCTTGGGAGACCCTTTTAATTAGCAACAAAAGAACTCAAGGCCATAGCATGGAGAAAGGAACTCCAAAGCCCCCAGTTCTGTAAGGGTCCCATGTGGGGCTTTGCATGGACTGCCTGGACTGGCCAGGTCACCCTCTGGAAGGACGCTGCCTGCAGCTTCCCTGGGTGAACACTTTCCCTCCATTAAGCCACAAACGCATCTCAGTGCCACCAGCACAAGCAGGTGGGTGATAATCAAGAGTGCAGGGAAGGGAGAGGATGCTGAGCCATGCCTGGTCCTTGACTTGGGGCCCTTGGCTGGCGGAGCTGGGAGACGTCCTCAGAAACAGGTCATTGCAGTGAGGCCTGTGGTAGAAGCAGATGGCAGGCTGCTGCCCAGCCCGATCCTGGGGCCTGGTGACCAGGGAGCATGCATTCGTTGGGCCACTGCTGAGGGACTCCGGGAGTGGGGAGGGGGGAAGGAGGGAGACTAGGACACCAAGCAGGACAGATGAGGGGCCTCATTCTAGCTCTGCTCTGCCCCACTGAGGCCTGAGACCGGCTTGTCTACAAAGCCCCCTCCCTTGGTCCTTCCTGTACCCAGGCGTCACCAAGGGCTTTCCTCCCTACCTGGCCCATCTGCTTCACCCCCACTCCCACCGTACCACCCTGCTTGGCTGAGGCCGCTCCCTGCAGCACAGTCCATGCTTCTCTTGGATCCCGGCACCCCGCCTCTCCCTCCCAAGCCCAGTGGCCGGTGGCAACTCCCACCAGAATAGGACAGTGGTGCCTTGGCACCCAAGATCAAGCCCAAACAAGGTCTCTGGGGTCAGGCCTCCTCAGCGCCCTAGGCAGCACCCTGCACAAGTACAGGACTGGATGCTGGGGTCAGAGCACCCGGCCCTCAGCCATGGCCCCGTCCCTACCACCACCGACTGGCTGTCTGCGGTGTGCCCCACGCTGTGAAGGAGACGGTGTTCTCCTGAAAGGAGGGTTCCGGAGCCGACACCAGTGGGCTGCAGGCTGGACTGCGGCTTGCCCATGAGGCCTGCTCTCTGGCTTAAGGTGCTGCTGCTTGTTTTCGTTAATAGCTGGCCGTGGGTCCCACTATGGACGAAGAATCCAGGCTTGCAGTTATTTATAATAACTAAAAATTACTCCTGGACCCAGCTCTGGCTGCTTTGTGTTTCCCAGGGACCTTCATGATTTGAAACAGAAACGCTGTGTTCCGCCTGGGCCCCGCCCGTGTTTTCCTGGCTGCCAAGAGCCTACTGTGTGTCAGGCCGTGTGCCGGGCTCTGGCTCGCAGCTCCCCCCACTCGTGGGCCCGGGAGCAGAGGCAGAGGCACTGGGCCATCTGAGGAGCCAGACCCAACCTCCGCCCCTGTGAGCTGCCTCCTGGCCCCCGAGGGCCCAGGCCCCAGCCCTTCCCAGCTCCTTTCAGAAGGGAGGCTTAGGCAGAAAAGCCTCTTGGCTATTGAGCGGCTCTTGCAAAATTGCATTTGATGAGTTAAGTGTAAATAAACGAGAACCAGATGGGTTAGGTTTCGGGGAAAGTGCACATGGGCCTTAGAGCGCGGGGCCCAGGCGCTGCCAGACCCTGGATGCGCCCTGTGCTGTCGGAGGTGCGGCGCAGGCAGGCGGGAGGTGTGCCTGCAGCCTCCCGGGACCTGTCCACTTTCTGGCCTGGTCAGCAGCTGGGCCTTCCCTGGGGCACCTGATTCCCCGGCCAGTCGGCTGTGTGCGGAAGACACAGGGTCTCTCATAGCAGCCCTGACCTGACACTTTGCCCCTCGGGCTGGACCCGAATCTGAGCTCCAGGCTGGGCCGAGGTGCATGAGCAATGGGCTGGCCTTCCAGATGTCCATACCCAAGGGGCCAGCCTTGCAGAGGCCTGCGCTCTGTTGAAGCCTGCCTGCCTTCAACTCTGTTTTTTGATTTTTTTAAAAAATATTTTATCTATTTACTTTCCGAGAAAGAGGAAAAGGAGAGAGGGAGAGAAACATTAATGCATGGTTGCCTCTTGTGCACCCCCTACTGGGGGCCTGACCTGACCCACAACCCAGGGATACGCCCTGACTGGGAATTGAACCAGCGACCCTTTGGTCCACAAGCCAGCACTCAATCCACTGAGCAGCACCAGCCAGGGCTGCCTGCCTTCAGGGTCTGGTCGTCTCACCCCTCACCGGGGCCTACCTCTACTCTCAGCTGCTGCCTTATGCTCGCTTCCCTAGTGATGACTGAGCAGCACCGAACGTCTCCAAGGACCAGAAGGTCACTACCTAACTCCGACCGCTGCCTGGTCCTCCTTACAATAATCTGCATGAGGCCTCCCCGTGACCACGCCCTACCCCCTCAGGTTACAGCTGCTGGGGTACGAGATGCTGTGAGTAACTGGCTGTGTACTTCGGGCAGGCCGCTTCACCACTTCAGGCCTTGGTTTCCTTCTCTGTAAAACAGGGATAACAGGACCCGAAGTTGTTTGCGGAATCACAGAAAATGCCAAGGTAAAGCACTTAGCCCGGAGCCTGACACACGCATGCCAGCAATCAGCATTCCTTAGTTCAGGTACCAAGGCCGCTGCGACGCCTCCGGAGACCCAGGTGTGAGCACGCCAGGGGAAAAGCGATCCAGAGCCGCATCGGGAGGGGACGCTCCGTCTTGCCTTGGCTTGGCAGTGTCCAGCACAGTGGCCTCAGCTCTCGGCACCTCTCCCTCCTGATGTAAGCTCTCGCCGGCTGCCTGCCAGTGCCCCCTTCTCTGGGGGGCCCCAGCCCATCAGGTGCTTCACATTGGCCCAGAACTGGGCCCAGAGCCACGTGTGGGGGACAAGCCCTACCCTCTCATGCTCTGCACATGCTACGTCTTCGACTTCTCCTGTCGCTTAGTCTCGTTGAGACACAATTTACTCAAAGAAGATGCACCACGTTAACAGGTCTCCTGTGGTTTTCAGCATGTTTGCCAGGTTGTGAGAACATCACCATGCTCTAAGTCCAGAACATCTCTGTCGCCCCAGAAAGCATCCCCGAACCCACTGTCAGGCCCGGTCCCCCTGCCCCACGTCTCCGGCAACTCAGTCCACCCCTGACCTCTATGGCTCTGCCTGTTCTGGACGTGGCATGTAAAATGTGGAAACATACAATCCGTGGCCGTTTCCCTCTGGTTTCTCTCATGTAGTCTGATGTTTCCAAGCCCACCCATGAGGGACCGAATGGCAGTTCCTCATTGCTTTTCATGCCGGAACACCCCTCCCCTGCGTGCACCGGCCGAGTTCGCCCCTTCCCCACCAGCCGACGGGCGGCCGGCTTGTCTCCACTCTCCAGCTGCTGTGACAATGCTGCTCTGAGTGTTCCTGCACAAGTGTCTGTGTGCCGCGTTTCTGTTCTCTTGGGGACGTAACGAGGGGTGGCACTGTTGGGTCTTACAGTAACCCTGCATTTAACTTTGAGAGGACCTGTCACACTGTTTCCACAGTGGCCACATACCTTTCTGCTGTCCCACTAGCAAGATAAAAAGTTTCCCATTTCTCCACATCCTCTCCAACATTCATTGTTTTCCACTGTTGTGATTTTAAGAAATCATAACCATCCTAGTGGGCGTGAAGGGGTGTGTCATGTGGTTTTGATGTGCATTTCTCTGGCTAATGATGTCGGGCACTCTCCATGCGCTCACTGCCCCTTCACATACCTTCTTTGAAGAGATGCCTACTCAAACCCTTTGCCCAGTCTAAGACCGAGCGCTTAGTCTCTTTACTGCCGAGTTGTAAGAGCCCCTTCTAACTCCGCCGGACACATGGCCGACAGCAGCCTGCCCTCCCGTCCCACGGGCCCAGGCCCTTTATAGCAGCCTCGGGCAGCTTTCCACCCCAGCTTGCGGGCGCCAGGCTGGGAAGGCCTGGGCTCCTGTTGGGCTCTGGTCCCAGGAGATGTCCCGCCCACTCGCCAGTGCCGCCCAAACCCAGGCCTGCCTGCTCCACCTGCTCCAGACTCAGACATCAGTGGCTGACCCGCACCTGCACGCAGATGTCCAATAGGCAGGAGAAACCTCATGTGGTCCACGCAGAGCCCAGCGAAGCCAGGGCTCGCCCTCAGCCTTCCCCATCTCAGCCGATGGCAGTGCAACCTGCAGCTGCTTCAGCCAAGACACCTGGAAGCCATCCGGACCTCTCCCTTCCTCACTCCCCACGCCTCACCCCTTAGC
>PVKM010024864.1:0-20270 GCA_004027735.1 Carollia perspicillata
CCTTCCTTTCCTTAAAGCAGTCCCTGTAGCATGTCTTGCAGAGCTGGTTTGGTGGAGGTTTATTCTTTTAGACTTCCTTTGTCTTGGAAGCTCCTTATTTGGCCTTCTATCTTGTTGAGAGCCTTGCTTGGTAAAGTAGCCTTGGTTATAGTCCTATGGTTCTCATAACTTGGAATATTGCTTGCTATTCTCTTCTGGCTTGGAGTGTTTCCATTGAAAAGTCAGCTGCTAACCTTATCGGGGCTCCCTGGTATGTTACTTCCTGTTACTCCCTTGCTGCCTTTAAGATTCTCTCTTTGTCTTGGAATTTTGCCATTTTATTATGATGTGTCTTGAAGTGGGCCTCTTTGGGTTCCTCTTGATTGGGACTCTCTGTGTTTCTTGGATTTGTGTGACTTTTTCTCTCATCAAATTAGGGAAGTTTTCCATCATTATTGTTTCAAATAGGTTTTCTATACCTTTTTCTTCTTCTTCTTCTCCTGCTGGTATCCCTATTACTTGGATATTATTACATTTTATATTGTCTTGTATTTCTCTTAATCCCTTTTCATTCTTTCTGAGCCTCTTTTCCTTTCCTTGCTCTTTCTGGGTGTTTTTTCTACTTTGTCCTCCATCTCACTGATCTGATCTTCTGCCTCATTGATCCTGCTTTTGATTCCTTCTACTGTGTTCTTAATGTTAGATATTGTATTCTTTATTTCCTCTTGGCCCTTGTTTATGTTTTCTATTTCCTTTTACATGTTGATATAGTTTGCAGCGAGTTCATTGTAGTTCCCCTATAGTTTCTGGTAATTCGCTTTGAGCTCATGGAGCTTCCTGATAACCATTGCTTTGAACTCAATATCTGGTAGTTGAGTTGCCTCTATTTCACTTAGCATTCTTACTGAGGCTTCCTCCTTTCCTTTCATTTGGGGATTGTTTCTTTGTCTTCCCATTGTTTGTGAGACTCTTTTTGTTAGCCTCAGCTTCCTAAATTGATTTGTTCTGACTCCCTGAGTTTATGGTGTGAACTTCTGTGGTAGAATACCTGTGAGATTCAGTGGTGCAGTCTCCTTTGGGTATCCTGGTGTTCACTGCTTCTACCTACTCTTTTTTGTGATCAGTTGGAGGCATAAGGCAAAATAGTTTAAGACAGTAATAGAATATTCTATGCTATTCACAGTAGCAGCCAGTAGAGAGGAGATAGGAAATCCTTTGGCTATGTATAGTGTTAACCATGATCTTTCACCCAACTAGCCACCTTTTAGAAAGGATGAAAAAAAGATAAGACTTGTGTTGGGGAGGGAAGGATTGTGAGTTGGATTTAGAAAGTAGAGATGTTATGGGAGGTCAGATTCTATGGTAAGGTGAGAATAAAGCATAGTAAATAAGTGAAGTGTGTGACAGAATAGAGTTAACCACTACAGTAATAGAGTTCAGGAAACTGTGAAGTGGGCTAGGGTCTGGGAGGGGTGTTGTGTAGTATTTACAATTATATGGAACAGCTATTATTTACACTAATATTAGAGCAATGATCATATGACAGAATCTATGAGACCTAGATACCAAGAATAGGGAGTATTGGACCTTCAGTAGGGTGCTAATTGAACACAGGTGAAGTGAAGGACAGTAAATTAGTTATACACTATGAATGAGAGAATAGGGGAAACCTGTCAAATGATACAATACAACCAGCCAAGCAAAGAAGACTAAACAGAAAGAAGAGGAATACAAAAATATTATTCAAATACAGTTGTAAGAGTAATGAATAATAATAATACAAATATGCAATATCTTGTGGGTTCTCTGTAATAGCAAAGTGAAATTTGTCTCTCTGTCTCAGCTGTTGGGATTCCCCTTGTTTGGGTCCAACTCTGGTCTTTTCACAGTTCTGGTTTTTTTGTCTTATTTGTGGGTATTTCAAAAAAACCAGACTAAGGGAGGTAGAAGGGATAAAATTGGAAAGAAACGAAGAAGGAATAAAACAAAAAAGAAAGAAAGAGAAGCAAAAGGAATTGAGAGATAAAAAATAATAAAAAATAAAAAATTACTTAAAAATAATCAAACAAAAAACACAAACACAAACAAACAAACAAACAAACAAACAAACAAACAAAAAACCTTCTTGCTGGGTTCGAATTGGCCAAACCAGTTTTTCTGTTCTTGCTGGCTGCAGCAGGCTGAGGGGCAGGTTTACTGGTGCAGGCTCCAGTCTCCTGAGGCACCTATGCTCACCCAGGTATGGTCCCCGGGTCTTCCACAAAGCTCTCTCTTTCCGGTTTGCAGGTGCGCATGCCCAGTCAGGACACCTCTAGTCACATGGGCTCGGGTGCACACTCTTTCCAGAGCTATGCGTAGGTGCTCACAACCCCTGTGTGTTTGCCACTCAGTCCTTACTCCCCTCTCTGCAATTTCAAGCAACAGGGTTTCTCTCCATGTTGCTCAAACCTTGCTTGGCTGGGAAGGGAGCGACGACCCAGCTCTCTCCCAAGAGCCCTGTGGCTGGCGAAATGGGCCCTGGGCCTGGGGCTGCAGCCTCCCTGGTCCCCATGCTGATCCCTGGGCCCTTACTGTCCTGAAGCACTCTCCTTGCCATCTGGTTTTTCAATGTCCACTACAATTTTTGATCTCCTATTTTCACATGTTGTGGTACTGTTGGCTGTCTGCTCTGCTCCTCTGTAGATCAGCCAGGTTTCTCTCCCACATGTAGGGGGGAGTGGAATCTGCTCCCTGTTACCTATCCACCATCTTCTCTCTTTCATATGGTATTTTCTTAATGGTATCTATTGAAGAGTGAAGTTTTTAATTTTGATAAAGTATAATTCATTAATTTTTCTTTTATATTTTGCACTTTTTTGTCTTATTTAAGAAATCTTTGTCTAATTCCAAGTTTTATAGTTGTTTTTCCTATGATTTCCTTTAGAAATTTTATAGCTTAGCATTTTTATTTAGGTCTATGATCTATTTTGAGGTATTATTTGAGGTAAAGATCTATGTTAATTTATTTTAACATGATGATAAAATCATTCCAACAGATTTTCATGAAAAAATTATTTAAAATTTACTTATTTTGCCACATTCATCAAACATCAGGTGTCAATTTTGTTGTGAATTTATTTCTGGACTTTCTATTTCATTGATCTGTATGTCATTATGCTGTCTTATTGTAGCTGTAGAGTAGTTATTGAAATCATATAGTGTGTGTCTATTAACTTTATTCTTCATTTTCAAAATTAGTTTGTTGATTCAGGATCCCTTGGGTTTCCATATGAATTTTAGCATTACCATTTCAATTTTTATAAAGAAGTCAGTTAGGATTTTGTTTGGGAATGTATTGACTCTATAGATCGATTTAGAGAAAACAATCTCAAAATATAAAATGAAAATGACATAGTTCTGCATTTGTTTGTCTTTAATTTGTCTAAGTGGTATCCTGCAGTTTTCAGCGAATACAACTTACGCACATTTTGTTAAATGTATTTCTATTTATTTCATGTTTGATACATAAATATATCTTTTAAATTTTGATTATTTGTGACTTATATATAGAAATGTAATTGATTTTTATATATTGATCTAGTAGCCTATAATCCTGCTGAACTCACTTTTTATTTCTAGGAGCCTTTTTAGAAATTTCTTAGGAATTTTTACACACATGAATGTGTCCTCTGTGAATAAAGTTTGAATTCTTCCTTTCTAAACATGTATTCTGTCTATCTCTCTATCTTCTTTATCACTCTGGCCATGGTTTACAGTAAAATGTTGAATAGAAATAATTAGAGCATAAATGTTAAGCCTACCTTGAATTACTGTGATGGAGTTCTATTGTTGCCATAACTTCTTTGGTTTTGATATCAAGGCAATGCCAGTCTCATTAGTAAGTTGGAAAGGGTTCCTTCATGTTGTGTTTTCTAGAAAAGTTTTTATAAAATTTGCATTATTTCTTATTTAAAAGTTTCAAAGAATTTTCTAGAAAAGTCATCTCTGCTCTTTTTATGGGGGGGAGGTTTAAAAATTATGAGTTCAATATATAGATATACAAGGCTTTTCAGGTTACCTGTTTATTTTATGTTAAACTTTGGTAGTTGTATCTTTCTCAGAATTTGTCAGGGTCATCCAATTGTTGGTCTTCTTTTTATAAAATTCTTCATAGAATTTTTATTTCAATTTTATTCACTTATGAAAATTTTAATGTATGTAAGATCTGTTGAGATGTCCTTTGATTTGTTACAGATATTTGTAATTTGCAACAGTTCTTTTCTCTTACTTATCAGTTTGCTAGAGCTTTATCCAACTCGTTGGTGTTTAGAACCAGCTTTTGATTCATTGTGTTACCTACTTTATTTTGTTTTGTGTTTCATTGATTTCTACTCTTCTCTTTTAAAAAATGACCTTCTTTTTGCTTACGTTGGGCTTAACTTGTTTTACTTTATCCAGTTTCTTAATGTGGAAGTGCAAGTAATTCATTTGAGATATTTCTCTTTTTTTTTAAATAGGCATTTGGTGCTATAAAATCTCTTATAAACACTGTTTTAGCTGCATCCCACAAATTTTGTTTAATTTGTATGCCCATTTTCATGACATTCAAAAATTTTCTAATTCCCTTTTAATTTCTTCATTGAGCCATGAGTTATTTTAAAATGTCATTTAATTTTCCAGTGTTTGAGGATATTCCGTATACCTTTTTATTATTGACTTCTAATTATATTTTTATCAGCTAATATACTTTGTACTATATTATTAATTCCTTCTAAATTTGTTAATACCCGCTTTATGGCCAAGGATATGGTCTATTTTGGTATATGTTCTGTGTGCACTTGAAAATAGTGCCTGTTATACTGTGTTCAATAAATGTCAAGTTGATCGTGTTGTTCAAGTCTTCTCTGTCCATACTGATTTTCTGTTTACTTTTTCTATCAATTATTGATAGAATTTTTAAATTCTCCAACAATAAAATTTTAGAGTTCTCTCTTTTTCCTTTTAGTTCTATCACTTATTGGCTAACTATTCAGGGGTTGGCAAAAATAAGCTTACAGTTTTGAGTGCATGAAACAGAGTTTACTCTTTATTGTATTATTTATTTGCATTATTTGTCTTCTTCTTATTATTATTGCTATTATTTTTTATTCTATAATTTATCTTTTAGGTAATAATGGCTAGTAATTTAACCTACTTTTGCCCACCCTTGTATTTTAAATTTTTATTATTGAGTGCAAATACCTTTAAGATTTTTATTTCTTCTTGATAGAGTGACATCTCTATCGCTATGAAATGATCTTTCTTACCCCTGATAATAATATAGCCACTCTACCTTTCCTTTATTTTGTGATTATATGGTACATCTCTTTCCATACTTTTAGTATTTATCTGTCTTTTTATTAAAATGAGTTTACTATAAACAGTATAAAATCAGATCTTTCTTTTTTATTCATCTAGGAGTCTGTGCTTTTTGTTGAAATATTTAGGACATTTATGTTTAATGTGATTATATCAATATTATGTTTAAATCTACCATCTTGCCACATGTTTTCTATTTGTGCCTTCTCTTTTCTTTTTTGTAGCTTTTCCCTCTTTCTTGGATAAATTGCATATTTTTATAATTCCATTTTATCTCCTTTGTTGGCTTGTTAGATGCATATTCTGGTAATTTGTTTTATTAGTTGCTCTAGTGTTTATAATATTCATCTCATGCTTGATGTTTTACATACTTTACATCAGAGTAAGAATCATATAAAAGCATACTTCTGTTTCACTTCTTGTTGGCAATATTACAAATAGTATTGTTGTAACATGCTATAAATTTCATTATAGCTGTTATTATTATTGCTTTGAATAGTCATTTATCTTTTCAAAAAATGAGAAACATGTCTTGTACATTCACCAATATATTTGCTCATTTAGTAACACTTCTTTCTTTTGTGTACATCCAAGTTTCCATCTGATTTCATTTGCTTATGCCAAAGGACTTCCTTTAGTATCTGGAATAGTACTGGTCCTCTTGTAGTGATTCATCTCAGCTTGTTTATGTCCAAAAAGCCTTCATTTTGTCTTTGATTTTGAAATATTTTTACTTGGTATAGAATTCCTGATTGACAGTTCTTTAAAGAGTTCATTGCATTCTCTTCTAAGTTTCAACACTGAAGCATCCTTTCAGTGTTGCCTTTGTTTCTCTGGCTGCATTAAATATATTTTATGTACCCTTGTCTGCAAATTCTATCACCTACGTCATTTCTGGATCTATTTCTTTTGATCGATTCTTTCTCCTGGTTGTGAGTCATGATTGGTAATTATTCATTGGACAAAAAATTCTGAATTTCACATTGTTAGGTGTTGGATTTTTTAAAAAAATATTGTTTGGACTTGTTTTGTAATATAGTTATTTAGAACCAGTTTGATCCTCTTTAAACTTGCTTTTTAGCTTTGTCAAGGCAGGTCCAGAAAAGCCTTTAGTCCAGAATAAATTTGGCTCTACAATTAAAGAAATACCCTGCTGAAATTCACATCTGTGCTCTGTGTGTTACGAGGTATTTCCAGTCAGGGTTATAGGTATCCAAATTAGCTCACTAGCATTCTGTGAGCTCTAGAGTCTTTTGTCTTCTTCTAGCGGTACTTCTGTGGTAAACACACACACACACACACACACACACACACACACACACAATCTAATTGTGAACAAAAAATAGATATACTTAAATTGAAGGAGAACTGATAAAATAATTGGCCTGTACTTTTAAAAATCCTAAGGTCATGAAACATAGATAAAAACCTAAGGAACTTTTCAGATTAAAAGAAACCACAGAAATAGGGTAACTAAATGCAATCAGATCCTAGGTTGGATTTTAGACTAGGGAAAAAATGTAAAGGGTATTATTGAAACAACTGTAAAATTTGACAATGATTTTTGGATTAAATAATAGTAATATAATAAGTTTAAATTACCTGATTATTATAATTATACTGAGGTTAAACAAGTGAATATTCGTATTTTTAGAAAATATTTGCTGAAGTATTTAGGGATTGGGATATGATGTATGCAACTTTCAAATTATTTAAGAAATTACACCCACACAAATACAGGTGTACATACATAGCACAATGATAAAGCAAATTGAAGGAAATGTAAATTGTGAATCTGGAAGAAGGTACACAGAAATTCTTTGTATCAGCCCTGTAACTTTTCTAAAATGTTGAAATGATGAGAACAAAATCACCAGAAGTGATATGGATCAACACAGAATTATTTCTTTCTATTGCTAAGTATATATTGCATAGCCTCTTGGCAAAGTTGGTGAGTTCCATCTAAATCTAGAGAAAAATGGAATTATTTATAATTCCCTCCTGATAGCTCCCCTTTTCCAAACTAAATTTTAGCCACAAAGCAGCAGCTCTCTGATGCCAGGACTGATATCTTTGTCAGTCAAGGAGACAGTTTACTATATGGCTACATGTCACTGCCCATTATCAATGGTGTGAAACTGACACTGAAAGAGGAGAGGGCATTAGAAATCACAACCCTGGCTTCCTAGAGTCATTCATCATAAGATCTAGTAGCAAAATGTTCCCAAACTCTTCATGTAACCTCATGAAACCAGAGCTGACTTCTTGCTAAATTCCAATATTAGTCACAGTTCTGTGGTCATGGGGTTTCTTTGTTTTTTGTCTTATTGTCTGTTGAATAAAAAATTTCTCATGACTGTGACCATTTATTTTGGGTGGAAGCTGTAGAGCTTGGCGTCAGGGGACAAGGGAAGGGTTGTTTGTCATCCTCTATTACAGGTGACCACAGACGGCACTAGAGGGGAAGGAAAGCTCTCAGAAAGTGGTGGTAGTCATCAAACTCAGTCAAGCAGGAACAATGTAGGCAGTGTTACAGGTCAATGAAAACTTCTCAGTGAGGGCGTATGTGTGTTCAGGGGTGGGGGACCATATAAAAGGTAAAACAATTCACCATGAGTTGCTCACAGCTTCTCTCACCTAGTCCTGGTTACAGATAGCACCCCTCGTCTTTGCTTCTCAACAGGAAGGAATGCATGATCTCCATGTCTTGTCCAGATGATTAATGGGGATGCTGCTGCAGGGTTAAATGCTGCTTCCTTGCATGCAAACTTGGCATCAAGTAGCACCAGCTCAGTTACCAAGGAGTGTTATCTTACAATCAGTAGATGAAGTTGGGGTGAATCAGAGTGAGTGTCTTGGACTGATGATAATGTTTAACAAGGCAGGAAGCTAAGCCATGAGAGGGATGCCAGAGGGTCGTATGTTTAGTTCCTCTGGTCAGTTTGAGTATGACCTGGGTCAGAATCACAGATTGTTACTAGCTGCATATCATTCCATGAAAATTGCTCTCCCTAACATATCGACTTTTTCCCCAGGAATACACTTAACAGTTCCAGATAGGCTGATAGAGTAATAATATTCCCCAGAGTGACCCTAAATGAAATTACTCTCTCATGTTAAGCCCAGTGCTCCAGTTGCCCTTATGGGTACTACTGTCTCATTCATCCCTCCCTTTATAGTTAGTCTTGTTATAAGCCATAACTTCAGATTTAGGATATAGTTCTGAAAAGATAAATGTTTGATAGGAAATGGTCAAGTACTGGCCTATGATTTAACATGATTTAAATAGTATCTTGTTAATCTAAAAGCCTTCTATATAATAAGAATTATTATCCCTATTTAGAGATGAGGAATATGAGGTGGGTACCAAAAAGATAAGGAGTTTGGCGCAAACAGGTAACATGGATTCAAGCCCAGCTCTGCATGACCCCATTCCTTTGGCACTCAGATTGGATATAAAAAGCTCCTATCCTACCTCAATCCTTCCCACAAAAAAATGCCCCTAAATTCCCCCTTTCCTTCATTCAGCACATATATCTTGAACACTCTATATGTCGGACACTGGGACAGGTGTTGGGGATACTAATGAGACTTAATGTGATTGCTGCTTTTCAAAAACAATGTAATGAGGGACATCAAAATAAACAACCACAACCAACACATAAAATATAATCACAGAGTTTGATGAAAGGACAAATGCATGGTGATATGGGAGAAAATATATGTGTAGGGCAGTGGTCTTTTGTGCAATTAGGTTAGAGACAGGCTCTCTGAGCTGGTGATACTGAGATCTGAGAATCTAAGGATGGGAAGGAGGAAGCCATACAAAGCCCTGAGCTAAGGGCACATGCCCTAAAACAAGGGAAAGAGTCTGTTCAAGGAACTGAAATGAGACCTGTTGGGTAGGCACAGAGAAAGACAGAGAAAGGTGTAAGATGATAACATTCTTCTCCCAAATTTAATGTGTGGGTTTTTTTTCTTACATCTAAACAGTTCTCAGTGATACCAACTGTGTACCCTACAATTCAACTCGGTTCTGACACTATCTACCTGAAGATAGTATTGGATCCCACAGGTTAAGTGCTCAGCCCTGTAAGACTCACGACCCCACTTTCAGACAGCAGGATAGATCAGAGGTTCCAATAACCCTGCCCTTGGGATTGATTCATTTGCTAGAGAAGCTCACAGAACTCAGAAAACCATAATAGATTAATAGTTTATCAAGAAAGGATATAACTCAGGAACAGCCACATGGAACAGATGCATAGGGCAAGGTATGGGAAAGAGTGCTAAGTTTCTATGCCTTTTACCCAAATCTCCACTGGTTCACCAACCTGGAAGCTCTACAAATTCTGTTCCTTAGGGCTCTTATGGAGGCTTCAATACATAGGCATGACTGATTAAATCACTAGCCAGTGGTGACTGAAATCCATCTTCAACCCCTCTTAGTTCCTCATCATGCTACTTGTTCCCTGGTAAGAAGCCCTTATCCCTAGGTGCTATCCAAAGTCACTTCATTAATACAGCAAAAGACAGATTTCAAGGGTTTGGGGAGCGCTATGCTAGAAGCAGGAACAAATAGTTTCTAATTAGAAGTCAGAACATCACAGATGGGATTTGGGAGTGAGGCCGAGCATGGTCATGAGGTTCACCGCACACCAAATATGTGCGGTAGGTGCCAGTCATCATGTTGCTAGAAGCTCCAGCCAGTGCTGAGATTTGGCTCTTCATTGCCAGAGAATCTTCAACGTTGCCTTGAGTTGGTTTTGGCTCTCACCAGCACCTTCTCTTGATGATTTTAAGTATAAATTACTGTTGGTTAAGTGAAGAGATCCTATGTACCGTTCTTGCTACTTCCCAAGCAGTATCTATTGGGTTGGCCAAAGTTTCATTTAGTTTTTTTCTGTACAATGGCTCTAGTAGCACTTAGTTGTCTTTAACTTCATTTGAAACAATTTTGTTAGATTGTATTGTGACAGCTGTTGTATCATTGTGCACTTTTTAAAAAGCTTATCAAAATTGGTAAGCTTTTGTGTAGCCATTTTAATACTGAAGATGGAAGAAAATACACAAACATTTTCAGCATATTATGCTTTGTTATTTCAAAAAAAGATAAAAACACAACCGAAATGCAAAAAAAGATTTGTGCAGTGTGTGGAGAAGGTGCTGTGACTGATACTGATTGAATGTGTCAAAAGTGGTTTGTGAAGCTTCTTGGTACTGTTGACATTTTGGCCAAACAGTTCTTTGCTGTGGGGCTGTCTTATGCACTGGAAGATGTTTAGCAGCACCCCTGGCCTCTCCCTGCTAGAGGCCAATAGTGGGAGATAGCTGACATGCTCCAAATATCCAAATCAATAAGGTTATTGATGAAAATGAAAAATGTGCCTTATTTTATGGGAAAAAAAGCATGAACTTTTTTGCTAGCCCAGTTATCTCCAGTGATAATCATATGCTCAGATGTTTCTATAACTTCTGCTTTGGTTTCAGTTCCCGCAGAGTCTGTCATGGTGACACAAGGGTGGAGAGGATTCACGAGAGCATTCAGTTGGTTGCTGCCTCTAATCCCATGTCAAACTTTGTGCTTCTACAAATTAAATCAATTAAGATAAAAATCTTTGTCACATGGACCAAGCCGTTTCAGACCTTCATGTACTTTACATATCTTTTGCACACTTTTTCTTCTTTCTAGGATATCATTTCCTATACCTTGACTGTTTGACATCCTGCAAAGCTATCTCTTATCAACTTCCTTTATTTGGGAAAGAATTATTCTAGCTAAGTCTGTTCTTTTTATGTGTTTCTATTATTTCTCTTGCCTAGTTTTAATTATTTATGCACATGGTTCATGCCCCTTAATAGTGTCTGAGTTCACTGTGGCTATTGACCTTGTCTCATTCATCTTTGCATCCTTAGCATTTAGCTGAGGGCCTAGTGCCAAGTAGACTTTACATAAATACCAAATGAAATGAATGTCTAGTGGAAGTTCATGCTCTGCTGTTAACTCAGAACTGTCATGTGTGGTTTTAAGGGAGATATTTACCTTCTTGGGGGCCTTTGAATTATATAATTTATAATACTGTATTATAGTGGATTAGACACTTAGTAATATTAATAATTATTGAGTATGTACTTTGATTGAGAACTTCCTCTCTACAAGCTCTATGCTAGGTGCTTTATATGCATTATCTTAATTGATCCTTATGTCAACTCCATGAGGTGGTTTGAGATATCATTCTCATTTGACAAATAGGAAACTGAGATCCAGGGATGAAAAATGACTTATGAAGTGTCACACAAGCTCTTAGAGATCAGAACAGATTCCAACTGAGTCTGTTGTGCCAAGGCCCATGTTATCAAGTGTCCTGCTGGAGTATTTTCAACTCCACATTTGTGAATGAAGGTGACCTTGATAAGGTCTCTAGTCCACTCCTTTCTTTCTGATTTAGACAGTACCTAGGCCACTTATAAGTGGTGATTTTTTATTTGTTGGCTCATTTGTGTTTATTTATTTCTTTTTTTTGTTATGATGGGTGATAAAGTAGAATCTTTCCCAGGCTGAGGTAGGGCTCATAGTTACGTGTCTTTAACAAGTGTTCTGAAAATGATTCAAAAGTGAGCTTTTAGGGAAGGGTGAATTCCTGAGAGAACCATGGAAAACTGGCACCATGCTGGAAAGGGAGGCTGGTCTGAGCCCCCAGAGAATCAGGGTGCTGGGACAGGGTGGTGATAGCAAGTAGCTGGGTTTGAAGATTTGAAGGTAGAGGGCTTCTAGCAAAATGTAACCAGTTTTAAACCCAAAGACTTTGAAATGAAAATGGGTAACATTGGAACAGATTATATTTAACTGGTGGAGTTATTTAACATCATGGGCCTGCAATTTAATATTGGGGAACGAAGATGGCTGAAGTTATAAATCTCACAGATATGACTGTGGCAGCCTGAGACACAAGACCCACCACGTGAGAGAAATCTATCACCGGAATACAGCAAAGCCAGTCTGCACCTGGCCTACATCATGTCTGTGGGTCTGTCTTGCTAGGTTCTGCCTACATCAGCCACCTTAGAGAGGACAAATGTCACAGAGAAGGGAGGAATACAACATCATACAGGTGCATTTTATTAATGTATCAATGGCACGGGGTTCTGTAGTTCACAGGCTAGGGCTGAGGGACTGGCTGCTGAGCTGTATATGGTAGAGAGGTGGATAAGGGAGAACAGAAAATTCACGTGTGAATGTTTGAGGGAGGCTTCTGTATCTTCCAACTCCTGTTCTAGCACAAAATGACCAGCACTGCCACAAAGATCAGACAGCAAACCAAAGGTCTAGTTTGAGAAGTCCATTGAATCATGGACTCTCTTCCTACCCACTCTGTTCATTTTTTTCCTCTGATCCTCCCCAGGCAGTCAAAGCCCATTCCAAACACTCTTTCTTGTTTGATTCTTGAAGGCCAAGAGTCAAAGTTCGGCTATCACTTCCTGGTTTACTGTGCACTTTCACACAGTATTTCCTGGCAACCCTGAGACATAAGCTATTATTACTATCCCCATTTTACACATGAAGAAACAGAAACTCTGAGAAGCTCAATGATTCACTCAAGGTCACAGGCTAAAAACCATCATTTTCATGAAAAATCCAATCATTTAACTCCATGTATTTGTTTTTTCTTGTGTGTGTGGCCAATATTGACTTTTAGAGTGACTTCCCAAGCAAAGCCCATATCGTACTCCTTGCAAAACCAGCTGTACCCTGCTTCTACCAGAGAGAATTAGCTGTGCCTTCAAACTTCAACAAATTTCACATTTAATTTTGTATGTGAGACCTCTAGATTCATGAATTGCAGTTAATTTCTCCTTAAAATCACACTTTCCTTAGGGTGAGTATAAATTTTATTGTCCAGATTATGATACATTTGAGATTAAAATCAGCAATAAAAATGTAATTTTGAAGTATTTATTAATTAAATAATTACATTAAACAACTCTATTATTCATTGTCACCACACGTATTAACTAGACTTATTGAAATGAACATTTTACAATATGCACAAATATCAAATCATTATGTTGTATACCTCAAACTGATATAATGTTATATGTTAATTACAACTCAAAAAAGAAAGCAATAAAATAGGGGAAAAAAGAATGATCAAACACAAAATTTCTCCTAAAAATAAAAACACATACTCAATGTGTACCAAAAACTACCCTGGCTTGGGTTGCTCAGTGGATTGACTGCCAGCCTGTGAACCAAAGGGCTGCCAGTTCAATTTGCAGTCAAGGCACATGCCTGGGTGTGTGTGGGCTGGGTCCTCAGTAGGGGGTGCTTGAGAGGCAACCACACATTGATGTTTCCCTTTCTTTCTCCCTCACTTCCCCTCTCTAAAAATAAGTAAATAAAATCTAAAAAAAGTACCAAAAACTTTAAAAAGTGTGTATTGGTTGTAGAAATACTAAAAATAACATGCAAAATAATTATTCTTGATATTTATTGACCTACTTTAATTAGTTTATTAGCCAAAAATGTTTCTAATATTATCTCACTGATATTTTCCCTAAAAAATTTTTTTAGTATCACTATATTATTATTTTTGAATAATTATTTTTTACCTCTTCTTCAAGGTAGTATTTTATAATTAGTAGCATTAAAATTTTCGATATTTCCATTGACTCCACTTTACAGACCATAATATTATTAATAAAAAAATAAAGTTCTCTACGTGGAAGCTCAGAGCAAATCTTGCTAAGTAAAAATTTCCAGTTGTAATTTTTTTGTACTGAATGCATAAATTTTTCACAGGTGCTATTTTATTACCTTTATTCTACATATCTTTCTTTAAAATTATTTTTATTTAAAATATAATCAACTAAATTGTTCAGATTTATGGTTATTTTAATTATTTTGCCAAAAGTAGATATTGCGAAATGTAGGCCTTCTCTTTTTTATTCCATTCTGACATAGACTATAAAGTTATGCAACTACAAGAGGAGCTCCATCAAACATTTGCCAGTCAAGATATTCTAAAAAACAATTATAAAATTTCAAAATTAAATCTTGTACACCATTAGAATTTTCATTGTTTTATTTGTTTAGCTTTTCCCTGGATTACATATATTTCCTCCTGGTCTTTAGAGACCTAAAGATTATAAACTAGTGAACTCACAAGAGCATGTAAATTTAAATGCCATCCATACATTTTCATGATAATAGTTCTCTGGCCTTCACTATGTGAATTTTTTACTCAAAGTAAATTCCAACATGTGCAAACACTTGAACTGGCATAGAGATACTTTACCCCTCTATTCATAGATCACTGCAGAGCTCTTTTCCTTAGTGAATGAGTGTGTGCTTGGGCATGTTTGGGGTGTATGTTATGTATGCTCTGTGCGCATGAGTTTTTGGGATGCAGAGTGAGACTTGTGCCCTGGAGCTGGTTGGCTGACTCTATGGAGCAGCAGTTACCAAACACTGGTTTGTGGGACCAGCAACAGCAGAAGAACCAGACCCATTTCTACATTCTGGGGCCCCATCTCACACCTCTAGATTCTAAAATTTCATGGGTTCATGGAATTATATTCTTAACACCAATTCTGGTAATTATTTTCTATAGGCTGGAAGAAAGATTTGGTGTTTGTGTGTTTGGTATTTTGTCTGGAATATTAACTAGGGAAAATCTGCCCTAGGGGGAATTTGTTGATGTAGGAAGAGATGCTGGAAGTGAGAAGGTTTGCAAAAATATCATCAGATGACAGATTTGTACAAACAAAGGACACAAAAGAATGAATCAGAAGTAACTCAGACTTCAAAGGCATTAATCAGGGGCATTGACCAGGCTGGCGCTTGGGAGCATCACAGGACATAGCATGGTAAAATGATTCATATTAATATGGGTGACAATTAGATATTTAAAATCCAAACAGTTAAAAATTATATTCAGGTGCCCCTCTTTTAAAAATAGAGGCAATAAGAGGAGTGATAAATTTATTAGTGTGGAAAGCAAGTCCATAACATATGAAGTGGGAAATCCCTGCTTAGATTTGGAAACTTTAGAGAAAAGGGAAGTGGTTACAAAGACAGTTTTATTAGTGACTGCCTTTTCTGGGGGAGAAAGGGACTCTGGACTGGGAAGGTAGCAGGAGTGATTCTCAGGGATGTCTGCAGTGTTCTATTTATTGACCCAGTGGTGGGTACATCAATGCTTGCTTTACGGCAGTCCATCAAGATGTATGTTAATGTTGTGTGTGCTTTCCTGATCATGTTATCCTTCTCAAAAAGTATTTATTTTAAAATAATTCCAATAAAAACCAACTAAATTTTGAAGTTTTCACACCAACAGCCTAATGTTTTGATTGTCTGGAAAATTTATTTAGGATGAATGTGCTCGTCAAGCCTCTTATCAATTCCCAAAATAGAAATTTTAAAACAGTTACATTTGTCCATGATCCATAGGGTTTTATTTGATTTTAAACCCTTACCATTATGAATGTCTTGAAAATAATTTGCTGGTTTAATAAAACAAACTACTCTGTAGAACTGAATCACAATTCCTTGGCTTAAAACCAGTCCTTGGGGTATCAGTCTTTCTATTTTGTTTTTCACTAAAACTTACTTTTCCCACTGTATTATTTTATCTTACTTTTTAATTCTAGAAGCTGATGCTTTAGATAGGTCCCCAGCACTGTGTGGTTTATAAGATGCTTTGTCTATACTCTTTATTTGATTTGGTTTTTAGAGTATTTCTCAAAGGCAGCAGAGAGATAAATCACTAATCTCTTTAGACCCAGCCTCTTCATCTGTGAATCGAGTAGAATTAACTTAGCTATTATCATATAGCTAGTGCTGGGTGGAACTGTCAATCAAACCCTGATCTTGTGAATGTAGGTACAGTGTTCCATCCACTATTTAGATGTTTCTTTTTTTTTTTTAAATAATGAAGACAAATGTCCTCCAATTAATTTGCACTCTACTTATATGGCTCATGATTTCATATTTTGGATTAGTAGCCCTTGGTGGAATGAAAATTTTCCCAGCTCTAGCCTATAGGACCCAATTGTTATCATTTACTTTGTAGAAAAATGAATTGCTTAACCAAAAAAATTTAAATTTTCCACTCGGGTATAATATACATACACATAAGAGGACATTGGTAGGTCAATTGATTTTTACAAGGTGATTACAACCTTGCAACCAGTACCCAGATCAAGAAATATAGTGTTTACCTGTGTCCCAGAAATTTCCTTATGTTTATTTCCATACCCCATATCTATTCATACCCCATAGCTAACCACTGTCATGACTTATATCACCATAGATCAGTTTTGCTTGTTTTTGTGTTTTATGAAAATGGAATCATACAGTCTGCATTCTTTTGTGTTTGGCTTCCTTAGTTCAGTGTTAAATATATGTGAGATTCATCCATATTGCTATTCAAACTTGTAGAATACTCATTCTCTTTGCTGTCTAGTATTTCATTGTATGACTATATCACAATTTGTCTATCAACAGTTGGTGGGTATTTAGTTGGTTTTTCCTTTTGGGGCTAGTACCACTAGAATACTGTGATTACTTAGTCCAGCTCTTTAAGTGAGCAAGTGTATACATTCCTGTTAGGTGAGGTGTATAGCTGCAAGCAGAATAGCTGGGTCTTAGCTTTAAGTATGTTCAGATTTAACAGATACTGGTGAGAACTTCCCCAGTGGTTGATACTCCCACATACCCCATCAGAGCCAGGTAGGGAGAGGAAGGGAAGAGTGGCAATTGTCTGGGTTGAGACAATTAAATTCTCTTATAAGGGATTTGAACTTAGACACTATGGAAAGTCAGTGGTGGGTTTCAGGGATTCTAGAAGTGGACACAGAGAGGCAATAGGCCAGGTGATAACGGCAGAACATCGACTTCCAAAGTCAGGGTGCCAAGGCTGCTCAGATATCAGAGCTTTTCTTGAAGACCCTCTCCCAACAACTACAGAGATCCTCATTTTCCATCCTTGCACCCAGGAGATCTGTACCTCTACAACAAACCCCAGCAGTTTAATGTATCAAGATTGGCTGCATTTTTGTGCTTTCAGGTAATATATCTGTGTTGTTAAAATAGTTAAAAACCACTTGCTGGGTATTGATTTCTAGAAACTGACTATTTATGGTCCCTGTGAATATTTTTATACTAGAAAAATTAAAAAGTAATTATTTAATGCTACTTACGTTGCTAAATGCTTAACTTAAACAAACACAAAGAACACTACAAACAAAACAAGCAAGTGCCTGAGTGTGTGGGGGCTGCTCATTGTGAAGTTAATGATGCTTACGAGTCAGGATGTTTCACTGGCACAGAACCTTCCTAAGCTCTGGAGGGACCCTGCTCACTGTGTTTCTGTAAATGTTACAAAAGTACGCTATTTAAACTGCAATCAGTAAATCTCTATTTTGTATTATTTTATTTTTAAAGAGTCTCCCACCCTGCATTTATTGATCCTTTGGGTTCTGCAATATGCGGATCTGCCCCATTCAAGGGAGTTTTGTAAGTACTTCAGAGAGGCAGTGACCTCGAGTTGGATCTTGAATCATGAATAGTATTCCCACAGGTGGACAAGGGCAGATGGGCCACGCCACGCCACCAGAAGAGTGTTTGTTAAGGCACACTGTGTGAAACAAATGTGGTTGAAGACAGACACTTTGATACTAGAGCTGAGTGGGCAGTTCCAGGATTTAGGTAGAACTATTAACGAATAAGGAATCCGAGAAGGTGGGTAAGGGTCAGTCATAGAGACTGATCTCTGCCATGATTAAGGCCTTGTACTTATCATGTGGGTGTTGGGAGCTGAGGGAGAGAGATGGCATAGATGGAAACTTCCCCCAAATAAAAATGATCCCAGTTCCAGAAATTCTCAACAAGATCAGGAATTTTTGCAACTGCTCTATCTCGAGGAAGAGACGACATGACAAAGGAGAGAGAAGGAGACAAAAACAATCTGTATATTTGGAAAGAGAATACATTAGGTGAGAATAAGACACAACCTGAAATATTATACAAATATGCAGTTGAAATAATTGTGAACAGTTTCTAAGCTGTCAAGGAGAAAGACTAGAAGGGAGGTGGGGAACAAAAAGGCAAATATTTGTACTCACTACTACTTAAAGAGTCCTTTTCCATAGTGTGTCTCCACTAAGGAAAATCGGACACAGTCAGCAGAAATAGCCAGTGGTTAGAATTTCCGCAGCACTCTCCAGACGTGCTTCTATAAATGTATGCTCATTAAGTGCTGCTCAGTGTAGTTAAGGACATGAGACGGCCTAATGTGGCAGGAAGGGACCTTTCCAAATGCCCACATGCTAATGAGCTATGACTCCCCAGCCACTGGTATCACACTCTTTCATGAAGTGCAACATAACCCATAGCCAGTCAGCTCTGGGATTTCAGCCTTGGCTGTGCACACCCGTAACCCAAGTGTCTTGGCAGAAGTTGCCCTATCACCCCTGCTCCATAATTCTTATCTGGGCATGAGAAACTTTTAAATTGCCTTTGGGGCTAAGACCTCAGCAGCAGTAAGTTAAATCCTAGAAATATGCATGGGATATTGTATGTGTATTTCCATAAAGCTTTGTGTCAAACAGACATCAGATAGACAGTAGCTCCAAATGTGGCCACCTGTACATTTCACATGTTAAGGAAGGGCTTGTTCTTCCTACGTTTCCTAAAGCCATGGGCCAGTTGGGCGAACAGACATAGAGCTATAACACATGCTCATGATTTAAATCCTCCACATCAAGATTTCTCACTATGGGTTCTCTGTGGCAGCACGTGGATACAGTCATTCAACTTCAGTGCTAGTGAGACTCCTCCCAAATGAGCAAAAGCCACTCTGCTTCCTGTATCTGGTATCATCTGACACTAGCAAGTCTGGGCAAAGGGAACCCAACAAATGGGTAGGAATTCGGTCATTATTGTCTCTGCCTCCACACCCACTTCCATAGTCTTCCAGCATCAACCTTCTGTATTTATTCCATGTATTTTAATAATAATAAAAGAGATTGAATCAGAAATAAGGTGTGATTCAGTAGAAGTTTGCATTGGCTCAATGAATAAAATATTTTTTTTGGCTTCTTGGAAGGCTATTATGAAGCCAGTAATTAAATCCCAGATTTCCCATTTCACTTTTCAGGGCAGAGAGGACCAACTTACTGAATTGTAAGCTAAAGGATATTGCCCAGTTTTTTCTCTCCTATGTCTTTCTTGGATCCTTCAATTCAATGCCAGTAATGGCTCTCCTAACCCAAATTCTGACATGCTTCCAACAGGACGATAAAACAAGAGATGAAGCTATTAAATATGATTAAGATGTCATGCATGGGCTGCCCAAGGCAAAGTTGTGAGGTCAGATTAGAGGAGGATATTGTGAAAGTTATCACATTATCAACCCAGTTATTTAATAGATGGAGAAACTGAGGCACAGAGAAATCAGGCAATATGCCCTGAATCACAAAATTAATGAGAGATGGAGGGCATATACCTAATACATCCCATTCCTTACTCCATTATTCATTATTCCACTTCACTGGTGAACTTTATCCTTGAAAGACATTGTTTTCTGTTTCAGCAAAGCCTGCCATCCTCCTCATCATATCTCTCCTTCCTTTAGGTGCTAAACGCTCCTATCTATTCTCTTCTGTTAACACCTGCCTCTCAAGAAACATGGATTGTTTTAGGAGTAACTGAAGCCTTACCCTTCCCAAGTGTATTTACACAGAAAGTCTTATTCTGACACAAGGTTTTGAACAGGGCACTCGTTGTAGGACTTTGACGTATATATTAGATGGTTGCCTCCTTGGCTTATGTGTAAAACTAAGCTAATTATGACAGCATTTGGAACTTGAAATCCATGTAGACAGTGAAGAGGTAGACAATGTAAACAAATGTATTTCTGGGCAGCACTGTGTGTAGAACTCCCCAGCAAGAA
>PVKM010024865.1:0-20279 GCA_004027735.1 Carollia perspicillata
TCTCCTGACCAGGTGTGTGCTGCTGGGTTCCAGCTAGCTAAGCCCAGCTCCAAACCTACTCACTTCCTTCCATGTCCAGCACAGAGCCCTGGCTGCATCGTTCCAAGTGAAGATGTACAGGTTCTTCCCCTCCTTCTGCAAAGAGAGTCATTACTAAATCACACGCAGTAAGTCAGTGAAACAAATGCCTGAGTGAGTAAAGGAAATTGTGAACAAAAAAGATTTAATAATTGACTCAAATGGCCACAAATAAATGTTTCTGGCTTAGTAACTTGAGATGAAGAATGGTGCCCACCGCACATGGGACAATAGTCTCCCAGTGGAGCAGTGGGACTGGGAAAGAACCCAGCACGTTTCGTAGTGGGAGAAAGTAGGGACATGCAGAATTCCTATTTCCCTGTCTGTGTTCTAGGAGGGTGTTTTCTGGAGAAGGCAGCCGCTTGGCTAAGGGATATTTATAGGACTCTCAATGACACATGCAAGAAAAACATGGCACAGAAGCTACATGACAAGGATTTGTCTGATGGGGATGAGACTTTCAATAAGGAAAAAGAGTAAATCATTGGGAACAATTTAGAATTCTTATCTAAAATGGTTAGGAATGTTCCAGGCAGAGTGAACCGGCCTGCAGTTTGTTAGTTTGCTGATGCTGTTCTCTCAGTGCCAGCCCCAGTTACCTCCCCAAATTTCTTTAAGAATAAAAAAACAAGTGTTTTTCTCTATGCTCACGAGTGAGCCAGCAAACCTTTGCTGTGTTTATACCACAGCCTGGGAATGGAGATCAATGAAGTGCTGGGAATCCAGGAGGTGAGGAAAAACGAACGGGATAGTCTTAGAGACTCATTTCCTGTCCCCTTTCAGCAGCTCAGCAGAGAGCTGGCTCAGCAAGTACCAGCAAGCAATAGAAAAACAGAGGCTCTCTTGCTAACAAGATCATTTCATTCATCAAGCAGCTGCCATGTTGGTGGTATACGGTGTTCCCTGCCTCACTTTTCCTATAAATGGGATGCATTCCAGGCAGGCTCCCTTTCTAGAGGAGCTCTAGCTATGGGACACATGGTCCAATGAATCTGGCCTAATCCTCCTCTCTGAAAGCTTGGAGACTGAGTAAACTCTATTATTGTTCTGCTTGTAAGTTGCCCCCAAACAACAAAACCCTACTTTGTATTGAACATTTGTCCTCTTTACATGACAGGTGGTCAAGGATTTTTGTGCCCATGAAAATCCATGGGCCGGTGGCATGACAAATATTATGATCAAAGGGAAGACTTGGAGACTTGGAGCCCAGGGCCGAAGTCCCCTACCATTACAAGGGCCTCCTTCATTAATATATCAGGTCAGAGGATTTCAAGTCTGTCTAGCAGAACCCTGGTACCACACAGTGTATTGATTATCTGGTCCTATGTAACAAATCACAGGAAAATAGTGGCTTAAAATAACAATACATATTCCTCACAATTTCTGTGAGTCGAGAATCTAGGAGTGGCTTGGGAGGTTCTGGCTCTGGGTCTCTCAAGACGCTCTTAGGAGGTTGGCCAAGGTTGCAGTCATCTGAAGGCTCGGGTAAGGCTGGAACATCCATTTCAAGACAGGTCTCTTGTGTGGCTGTCAAGGTGGTGCCAGTTGTTGGAGGGAGGCCTCAGTTCCTCCCCATGTGGATCTGTGTGTGTGTGTGTGTGTGTGTGTGTGTGTAAAGAGAAAGAGAAATCCATATATATATGTATGTGTATATACATACACACATACACACAGAATATATATACATGAATGGGCCTTTTAGTGCCTGGGGTTTTAGCCTGATTCCTAAAAAAGACAGTGTCAGTATAAACTGTTAAACATCTAGGCTTGGTGGGATAGAATAGGGGAGCTCAACTGCCTTACCACTTCCTGCCACCTAGGTTTTATTAGTAATAATGCTGATATGTTGCTTTCTACATTTTTTCTATGTTTATCAATTTAGTCTGAACCAGAGCAAGAAGAGTATGGTATACTTGAACAGTAAGACCCCTAATTATAAGCAGCAGATCTCTCAAATAAAATGACTTCAAAGTGTTTATTCTCTATCTGACTCACTTCCTTTTCCACAAAGGAAAATAAAATCAGCACAGGGGAATTTCTCCCAAAGAGAAATATCTGTGCTGTGCATACATAAAATGTACTGCACTTATTTCTATTTTCGTTTTATTGATTTATTTTAGTTCTAAGTCAGAATACAATGGAGAAATTCTAACTCTACCATCAATGCAGGTGACAACCTCTGGTCTTATTTCTAGCTGGTGCTCACTCCCTGGCTTTATTTTTCTCTTCCGTTTTTTAAAAGAAGTATCAAGTGTTAAAATTACAAATAAGAACAAAGTGCATTTGAGTGACATATTTTACAATACTTTGAAAATTTAATTCAATAATTTGGCTTTAAATGGTGTTCTTAATCTCACCTGGAACTCTGAATATCCTCACCATCATGGGCATTGATGCATGAGTTGTTACTAATGAAATTTGTTAGCTTGTCTTCCATTACCAGGGATTGAACTCCCTTGAGTGTATTTTAGAATTTGCTGTAGTCAATAAAATAGTTTCTTTACAAATAACTGCAAAGAAGAGATATAGTAAATTGTTCATGTTTGGTTAATTATTTTGGTGTGACATCTAGTATTAGCAAACAATGAACTTGTAACTTATTTTTTGTCTCTTAACCTCCCTTAATTCCTCTTTAAGGTATATTTTTAATCTTTTACATTAGCATAACATTTTGCACTTCTCAAAGGTATTTTAAACATTTTTTTTCAACTGATAGTCATAGAGTGATGTATTCTCTTTATTTTATTTTTAAAAGATTTTATTTATTTATTTTTAGAGAGGGAAAAGCAGGGAGAAAGAGAGGGAGAGGGACATCAATATGTGGTTGCCTCTCACATGCCCCCAACTGGGAACTTGGCCCACAGCCCAGGCATATGCCCTAGACTGGGAATTGAACCAATGACCCTTTGATTCTCAGGCTGGCACTCAGTCCACTGAGCCACACCAGCCAGGGCTATTCTCTTTATTTATACTGCACACTGAGACAGGAAAAACTAAATGAATTACTCAAGGGTTATGACTATTATAGGGGCCAGGCTAAGAAATCTGTCTGAGCCAGCTTAATGGAGTGAAACTTGCCTTATAGTATCCCAGAAACATTGATTAAATTAGTAGAAAATTTAAGCATAAAATCTAATCAATTTTGTTGAATATTTTGAGTGTCGGTTTGACTTTGAACGAGGTTAGTTTATTAGTTGAGGTGAGGTGGAGAGTGAAGCATCTGAGCACATGTGGTGTCAACTAAAAAGAACCCTCACCACACATTTATTTCCTGAGTGCATGGGGAGCGTCTGCCTTCTGCTTGACAGCTTCTCCTCTGCTGGTAAAGTCACAGCTAAGAGCCCTGTGGGGGACCCCATCTTGTAGTGTTCCCTGGAGTCACAGATGAAATGAGGCTACCATCGTAAGATCTGCTTGGGGAGAAAATCCTGGCTAATCTCTCAGAGGAGAAGAGCCCCGAGGTCGTTTCTCCTGAGGCTTTAACTGAGATCAATATGTGCAGGGCTGTACAGCAAGTGAACAAAGCTCATCAATCTATGTCTGAAGGCCATAGTTACAGAAAACAGATATTATCTATAGATAACAATTGAGGAAACACAGAGGTCTGCCTTGGGTCAGGGTCCTTTAGATATGCTGATGTCAGAGGGTACTTAAGGCAAGGCATGGTACATGAGATTAGGAGTTCACTTCTTTTGCTTTGGATTTAGATATCTGATTCATGGAGACAGAGGCGTACAAAGCAAAGCAAGCGTCAAGGGGTATAATGCATTCTTCAGGCCAGATTTCCTACATTGTTAGCATTGGGTCATGCCTGCCTCTCAGCATTCTGGTCAAGACTTACAGGCCCTTATTCAAGGCCTGGCTTGGGAGGGCTACAATTCCCCGTACCACACAAAAGAGTTCCCAACAGAGCCCCTGATAGAAAGAGTGTCTATTGATTGACAGCGGAAGAAGGTACACTAGTAATTTAGGGAGACTTCTAAGATGCTGAAATGAGCTCTGTTCCTCGTTTCTTCCATTGGTGTTTGCTGACTAGGATCAGGTGGCCAACATTGATGGGTGGGCCCCCTGCCTTGGGAAATTCTCTTTTCTTCTTCTGGCACAAGCTGTCATAAAAAAACAAAAACAAACAAACACCTCTTGTGTTGATCAGAAAAACTGATGTGTGTGCATGATGCACATACGTACACATTTAAAGGAAAGAGGCATGTCTGAACAACGGGCATTCCTAGTCTAGTGCTTTCTGCTTTACGTTTCAAAAAAGGAAAAAAAATGCTCAGATGACTATAATACATTTTAAGGTGAAGTTTTTACCTTAAAAACTTCAATGTCTAGGTAGGTATAAAGAAAGATAATCCAGACCATGCTCTGAAACTTTAATACACAGAGGAATCACTTAGAGATCTTATTAAAATGCACCTTCTGAATTAGTAGGTCTGAGATGGATCTTGTAAGTCTGTATTTCTAATGAACTCCCATGTGATAGTAATTCTCTGGTCTTTAAACTACACTTCATATAACAACACTTTGAGTTATGACAATAGAAAGAATGAATAAAGAACAAAACTAAATATTTTACTCCCTACAGTGTACATACAAAGAAGTTTTGCTTTTGCATTTTAGGTATGATTTCTTGTTTTCTTCTGGAAGTCTTAAAAATATTTATATACCTAAAATCAAACCTCACAGTTTTTCCTTCTGCCTGAATACAATATAATTAAAAAAAAAAAAACTGTACGTAAGTAATGTTTAAGTTAACATTTATTTAGTAACTGGCTTACAAATATTTACATTGTATTAAACATTTATTATTTGGACAGTGGAATAAAATTTTGTGTTTTATAAATGCAACTGGAACCAAGAGTTCTTTAGTACCATAATTAGGCATTAAATCACAGTGGTCCCAGCAGGAAAATGGGGATACACATTTATGGTAGGTGGGGATGTATGCCACAGCATTTAGCCACCCATCTACAAGGTCTCAGTCACTGTCAAAGTGACAAAGGCAACCTGCCTCGTGGCCAAGAGAGAAGTACGAGAAGACAGGCTATACTCCTCAAAAACCCAGACCCTGGAAAATATAGCAGATTCTCCACACATTTTTGATGGTTTAATATTAGATTGAAAAACACTTCTCTGATGATTCTGGTGAGAAGTCTTTCTCCTCAGCTCTGCAATATTATTCGGTAAAGTGTTTAGTACTCACAACACCTCATGCATGTATTTAGCAAATGTATTTTAAGTGCATATTTGCTAGGAGACACAAAGATGGAAAGAAGTCTCCAACCTCAAGTGCTACGGTCAGGGTTGCTGGTATGCAGCGGTTATCTGTGATGAAATGACCTGCTATGTGTAGCAGAGTGTGCATGGTGCGTATGTGCTGCAGGAATCCAAATGAAAGGGATAAATTCGTGGTGATATGAAGCAAAATGTAGCTTTTAAACTGGTGCCTAAAGACTGGGTTTTAAAGGATGAATTGTCCATGTAGACAAATTGAGATTGGGAGAGAAAAGTGGGAGAGGGAAAGAGAACATTTGAAGCAGAGTACGTAGCCTATTCTAAAGAAAGGGTTACATTAGGGACCTCCATGTCATTTAAAAGTGGTGGTGAGCCCCAGCTGGCCATCTCAGTTGGTTGGAGGGTTGTCCAGCAGGTTGTTGTCCAGCAGGTTGCTGTCCAGTTCTGGTCAGAGCACATACCTGGGTTGAGGGTTTGAGTCCCTGTTGGGCATGTATGGGAGGGAAGAGAGGCAACCGATTGATGTTTCTCTCTCTCTCATAAATATTTTTCAACATATTTGATCTTTTTGCACCTCAAACCTGTATCTCTCTGGTCTTCCAGTCTCCTTGCTCTGAGAGTAGAAAGAGCAGTGTTTCTACCCATATCCCCTCATTTGCTTTCCCACCTACTACAGACCTCAAAGACAGTTTTCTGTATCCCTTATTCAAGTTTCACAAGTACTTACATATCAGGTAGCCAACACTATTCTAAATGCCTACATCACTTTGTTAGATTAAAGTTCTAAGATACATATGTGTATGTTATTGTGAGTTAACTATCAGAGCTGTAGACTTAACCTTTTACTGCCATGTAGAAGGGGAAACCATGGGGGTTTACAGACATGTAACAGTTGTGGGCTGGCAGTATAGCTTCAGTTATTTTCTTTAAGCAGGAAGCTAGGCTTTTAGAAATCTTGGCCCACTAGCCTTTTAAAATTTGTGCACTGGAAAGCTTCTCTAAGTTCAAATCAAAAGTTAATTACAGAAAGATTTGGGAAAGAAGGTATTTTGTGACACAGAATTACTGAAATATTGCCCATAGTGGTAATTAAGCACCGGTTGTTCTCTTCATCAACAAGCAATGTTGACTACGGGAGCATCTTTCTAATGGTGTGCATTATAGTTTAGGAAGAGAACCTCATTAAATGTGGTGCTGAATTTAACCTGACATACTGGTGAAATGAGGCTTGGTTGGGCTATTTGTGATGAAAACCTCTAACTTTATAGTAACAGGTAAGCAAAATGCTTAAAGTGCTCAGATAAATTTGCCCTTATAAGTATAGCACATTGTCTGGCTCTCCTCTCTTTTTTCTTTTTCTTTTTTTTTTAGTAATGTATGGTTCTTAAATAAGAAAATATCTTTCTAAAGGACTTTCCAGTTTAGTTCAGCTTCATTGTTCATAACTCTAAGAATTCAGAGATAGAATATGGGGGCACATTTGGCAAACTAAGCATCTAGATAGGAACATAAAGAGTGAACAGCTGGCTCCCTGATGTCTCCATGATGTATGAATTAACAAGAAAAAAAACCCAAACCCTGCCTTACAATCATGAACATATCTAACCTAGAGAGAGCATGAGAGAGTTGATTTCTGAAGAATGTTTATTCTTAAATACGCTCACGCATACACAACACTTTCTTGATCTAAGATCAGTGACAACAATCACTTACAGGGTTCCCAGGGAGCACAGGAAATTTCTGGTCCATGTTTTCATCTGGGAAGTGCAAAGAGCAGACATTTGCTGCACAAGTTAGACAGTTCCCATTCAGTTCTCACGGTTTGGAACAGAGCAGCCTGCAGAGAATTTTGAGACTTGGATCATTTTTGTTACCAATTCTGACTACAATTTAAAATACAGTTAAATTAGTGACAAAGAGCAGTTGTTCTCAACCTCCCTGCATCCCCAAATGGGCTGGCTGAAAATGTGACACAGAATCCCTCTGGCTGTACTTACTCTCTCACCTACTCCAGAGTCGGTTAATTATATTCTCCCTTCCAATTAGACCTACAGCCCCCGTCCCCCGTCCTATTTGAATCTCCCTAGTGATGGTGATCTGTTTATGAAACCTAGACCACTATTACCAGATGATTTCTTTGTTCTTTCTCATACACACAATAGATGGAGGAGATGCAAAAACTATAAAAACTTTGTGCTATATTTTCATAATGTCAAATTTCCACTGATTCCTTGAGGTTAAACAACAACTTCATTTTTCTTGGTTATTTCATACTTTATTATATTTCTCAAAAGTAACATTATAATTTCCACTTTCATCAAGCAGTCCCTCCATTTCTACCAATTTTCAGTAGACAGCCTAATTTTCTGCTTTATTTATATTAATTATTAACTGTCAGGTCTGTGTTACCTGATTTGAATATATCCTGTATTAGGCACAACCGTAATTTAATATTACACACAAGGCAACTGCATAGGAAAAAGGATATGATTTTAGGAAAATGTTATTTTTAAAAATATTCTCTTTTATACACCTTGCCATTCTTTACCTCCGTGTACAAGCATTGGGAGTTACTGCCCCAGGAAAGAAAGAAGGTGGAAACTACCAGGAGTTCATCATCTGTTGGTCATCTTCCAGGCTCAAATCTGATACTCCTGACCGCTTTAACCAGACATTGGTGATATAAATCCAGTGTAGTTGAGAGAAAGAAACATTTCAAAAATGTCTTCATTGTTCTCCTTCAGTATATCTGGAAGCATGTCAAAGGAATTTTATTGTAACTATTTTTTAGTGATGTGTCAGAACTATGAGAAGAACAAGAAACAAAAGACCCCAATTTTCACAAAAATGACCTGTGGGGATAAATATGTGTTGAACTGCATTCTCTGACTACTTTGTCAGCCTAAGTTTTAGAGAAGAGAATCCTGTTAGGAAGATCCTCAAACTGTCAAAGGCAATAAGTTTTGTTTTTTTTTTTTAATTTCACCTTCTATTTGGGATTTTAACCAATGTCACCTTTTCATATGGTTGTACCAAAGCAGATTGCATTGTACAAAGAGCAGATAAGGACATATTTAGCCCTCTTAATCCTGCCTCGGCTCACTGCTGTTGGGAAATGACCTTTAAGGTGCACCGTTGTGTGTATGTGTGTGAATGTGGCAGCTAATGTGGCTATTAGCCTAGTCTGCTGGCTATTGAAAATGTGAGAGGCAGATATTGCAGGAGATTAAGTGCTCCTAGAGGTTAGAACTGAAGAAAAGTCTGATGCTAAAGAGAAGTCAGAGCAAATAGAAATATCAGTGGAATCAGTAAGCAGAAGGAGATGGATGATTCAACAGAAGCACAGTCTAACTTAAAAACGTAGACCATGTGTTAGTTACATCAGCATCAAATCTGAGCAGTCTTCAGAGAGACTCTGCAGAGACTAGCGAGGGTCCCAAGGACACTGAATAGATCTCAGTAGCTCCCTCCCCCTTATATTGTCTATGGTTATACCCTGTGCATACCAGCCATTTCTCCATGTACCTAGATATCATAAGGAAGGTAAGTAAAAATGGGGATGCTTCTTGAAAAGCTGTGCATCTAACAGAGTCACCCAGACAGAAACCAGCTTTCTGAAGAGATCATCCAAATTACTGAATGGGGCTGAGAATACCAAGTCAGAATTCACCTTGTTTCCCTCAACCCCAAAGCATCCCTGCCCCTTTCAGACACTATCCTATGAACTCTAAGACCGAGGACTGTTTAGTTTTGTTTGCTTGTTTGTTTCTGTTGTGTTTTCTGTTCACTGTCTATAGCACCAGAGTCTGCTCAGCCACTCATTTCTTACTTCTGGAATGTACACCTAAATTAAATAACTTGTTCTTCCATTAAGGCAAAGTCACAGAAGTATAGTTATGACTGTAAAAACTAAAATACCTACCACTCATCATCCACCCATTTCCTTTCCCTTGGTCGGGAGCCCTTGGGTCTCCACCACTCCCCATTGTCCCAACCTGTCCAATCTCTGTTCTGTAGGCATTATTCCCTTACATCTACAAAGTGGCAAAAGTCGTCTCCTCTTGAAATAAGGAACAAAACTGAACTTATGTCAATTATGCCCCTTTGGAAAATCATCCAAATTCTGTCTTTTCCAAACATTTTAATTAAAATTTATAGTACCTGCAGCCATTCCCGTATTTCCTTCTCTCTCCCCTTTTCTTCTGTGTCCTCTTTGTCTCTCACTAGCTTCAAAAATCTCACCTAAGTATTAAGGACTGATTTGTCACTATAGGACAGGGGACCTGGCCATGAGTGGGTCTGCTCAGGGTCAGCCAGTAGTGTGTGGGTTCTTGACTTCATGTAAGGAAGATTTCACAACTGGAGTCTGGGTGACTATGAGGGTAGAGTTGACTATACTCTGCTGTTTCAACCTAACTGATCTTATAGAAATAAGATATTTTAAAACTAATAGTTGGGGAATGATAGAGGACTCAAGAGTCGGAAAATTTTAGTAAATAATTAATAAGCCTAGTAGGTGATAAATATGTTAAAGCTATTGTTCCAGGAACTGCAGGTATAGCCCACCACTCCACAGAGAGACGTCCAACCTCCTGGGGCACAGCTGGAGACAACCGAGCTATTGTGTTCCAGGGAGAGAGCGACATCAACCACCTGCACCCCTCATCCAACCCAGGGATAGCTAACTGCCCAGGGTGAGAATGATGAAGTTTTGTAAATTAATTTTCCCTGAATTTCAAACCCCCTCACTACACCTTGTTCTCTGTTATAAAGAGGCTAGCTTGGGTTTTAGGGTGTAAACCTGCCATCTTCTCAGATCACCAGCCATCTGAATAAGCACCCATAAAGATTCAATCCCTGTCTCTGCTTACTGGGACAGGCAGCACAAACGCCAGCTTTTCCAGTGCCATCGCTGGACTTTGATTTCCAAAATGCTTCTCCAGTGGTATAGCTTCCCTCCTCCCCTTAGTAAGACAGGAAAGTTAGAGGCACCCAGCGTGGAAGAAATGTCTTTCTCCCCCAGCTGTGATAAAGCTCTGCTCAATGTTTTCCCCTGGAGTCTAGTGCTTTGATGTGGGGAATGATTACTCTTCTCTCCTTGCTGGAACCAGGAAAGGATCTTTCTCAAATCTTTACTTTGAGAGTTTGAAGATAAAACCCAAGAACTTGGGACTTCACGGTGACTGTAGCCCCTAGGGGATTCTCAGTCAAAGGCTAATCTTCAGCAATTTGGCAAAATTACCAGTTAGAGTTTCCTACACTTTATAGTTCCAGCAGTTTCTGCTCTACCCTGTCTCTGTCTCTGCCTCTCTCTTGTCAAAGAATAGTCATTTGTTTAATTGTTTCCAGCTGTATCTTCTGTGTAACATAGAAGTGATGTGATGTTTGCCAAGCTTTCACATGTTGCAATTTAATATGGAAGTCAAATGACTATAAAGTTTTTCAATGCATGCATCTCAATTAATATGTTGTACCATTTTCGGAATCCCTTTTTGAGTTGAAAAACTGTGTTTGAGACCATGAACCATTAACTACTATCTTGTATCTTTGCACGTCACTGAACTTCCCATCACCTTAATTTTTTTTTTTTTAAGTTAAATGGAACAAATTCCAGGGTCCATGTCCAGGGTAAAATAATTGTGCCTTACAGATAATAAACCATTAATAAGTGTTGAGCATAATAACGTAAATTTAGACTTTAAACCATTAATAAGTGTTGAGCATAATAACGTAAATTTAGACTTCAGAATTTTTCTTCCAAACTATTATCTCGTTTTTTATTATTTTAATTTGCATTATAGCAACTATATTGACTTATTTTGTATGTTATAACAGCCAATAACCCAATATGTATTGTGGAATATATCATCACTCCTCTGTTGGTTAAACAGATAAGCATCTTCCTCTAAAGTGTAATCTTTGAGTCACTCTTTCAGTAGATGTTTCTCTTTTTTTTTTCAGATTTTATTTATTTATTTTTAGAGAGGAAAAGGGAGGAAGGAAGACAGGGAGAGAAACATCAATGTGTGGTTGCCTCTTGGATGCCCTGACTGGGAACCAAACCAGCAACCCTTTGGTTCACAGGCAGGTGCTCAATCCACTAAGCCACACCAGTCAGGGCTCAGTAGATGTTTCTTTGTCAAACATTGTTATCTTTGTTTGCCATGTGTTATTTTTATTTAATTTGGTTTATTTGCTGTGTTATTTTTAGTGCTTGATTTTTAAAAATATTTTATTTATTTTTAGAGAGTGGGGAAGGGATGGAGGAAGAGAGGGAGAAAAACATTGATGTGTGAAACATACATTGATTGGTGCCTCTCATATACACCCCAACTGAGGACCTGGCAAGGAACTCAGGCATGTGCCCTGACCTGAACTGAACCAGTGACCTCATCTCTTTGTGTGAGGGAGGACATCCAACCAGCTAAGCTACATTGCTCAGGGTGTTAGTACCTGATTTAAATTACTACACTGAATTGTTTTTTAAATTTATCATTTCTCTATATTGATTTGGAAGATGTACAGTCTACTTTTGTTCTTCTACTGGTTGTCTTTAAGGATTTTATCATCCAAATTTACTGTAGCAAGTCTAAACTTAATATATTTTACTTTCAGTTGTATAATACAGGGTCATTAAAAAGTTTTAACTCAAATATTCTTTTTATGCTCCTATTTTTCAAATTTTTATTCCTTTATATTTTGAATCCCTTCTTAAGGATTATCTTAGGACAGACTTAGTCTGTCCTCTCTTTAATAAACATATTTATATTTTAATAAATATCTATCCTTTTTATAGCTCTGCAGTTCACTTTTTTTTTTGCTTTAATTTTTCAAGCATATTTTTGGAAGGTTCTTTGATGAAATATTAAGACAGATAGACTCAATCTTTGTCTAATTCTTTTTTCACTTTCATTCTTGATTGATGAATAAGTTGAAAATGAAATCTTATATTTATTACATTTTTGTTTAGGACTGTGAAGAAATTATTTAAATTTCAGGTGTCTACTGTTGCTCACTAAAAGTCTGGTAAAAGTCTAGTTGTAATATATTTACAGTTTATTTGACTATCCTGGTGTCTTGCAATAGTTCCTTAACACATCTATGGATTTTCATTTATTCTGAACAGTATTTTGTTTCTTCCAGCTAAATACTCATGGATTTAATCACTTTGGGAGACTTCTCTTCTGAGTCATTATTTTTTGAAGACTACCTATACCCTATTCACTTTTCTATCTGTTCTTTTTTTTTTTTATTCTACTTCAGCATATGTTGGACCTCATCATTCCATTTTCTGTCTTGTCATCTTTTGAATGGGTCTATCTCTTTATGTCTCTGTATTTCTGTCTATATTCTATGTGATTTATTTCCTATACCTGTTTCCAATCTACTTCCCAGTTCACTTAGCTATTTACTTATATATAATCTGCTCTTTATCATATCCTGTGAGATTTTAATTTCAATGGCCTTAAATTTTATTTTCAGAAGTTCTTATAACTTGGATTTACTTAAGATATTCTTCTTGGTTTATTTTTATGCTGCCTATTTGTTTCGGGATTGCATCTACTACATTTTCATATTATTTTAGTCCTTAACACATTTAAAAATAATTATTTATTGAGATTGCTTTGTTATCTATGATCCTAAGGTTGTAATAGTCTCAAGTTTATTCTTAGTGATCTGTAGTGTTTCACTGCTAAGTCATTATTGCCTAGGCTGTTATTTTGGTACAACACCTGTACCCCTGGACTATGAATGTCTCACCACATAGCAATTTTGTATTTGCTGCTTTATGAGGCCCTAGGAACTTCTATGGTGCTTACCTGGTTATATGTTAATTTCTCTGTGGCTGATCCCATGCAATGGAGGTAGTATACATTTTTTACCTCATATCCTCACATAGCACCATCTTTGTTTTAATGGCTATAACTTCTCTACTGATGTTAGAGGAACTAATTCTTCAACAGGATTTGTACGCCTGTTTGTGTGTGCCTCTACTCTGCTTTCTCCAAATGTTGAAAATGTTTTTGCCACCACCTTCTTAACTTTTACATAAAGCCCCCTGAAGTAACAACATTGTCAATTCCTTTCTTTTCATAGGAATATTCAAAATGTTAAGTGAATATGTACATGCGATTACACTTTAAGTTAATATTTTACAGTACATTTTATATTATTGTAAATTTAATATTAATTAGATAAAAATAAAATATCACAATTATAGTTTAATTAAGTAGAGAGAAATTACTTCTTAAGATTTGCTTAATAAAGAATAATTTTTCTTTGCCATATATCCTAGAACTTAATAACCTTGACAATGCTGGGTAAGCCCAAATTATGTTCTTATTTTTTAAATGCAGAAACAGCATATAATTATAGTAGTACATATCAAATGGATGCATAAAATGTGTTCTTCCATAACCTATTTGGTAAAAAAAGTATATAAAACACATATCTCTCTATATAGAAAAAGTTGATTCTTATTTTAAAGAAATATCATAAAATTTAAATTTTATCTTTAAATAATATCAAAGAATGAGCAAAAATACATCATTCATAATCTTTGCCAAAAATATATCTATTATATGCTGTAAAAAGTTCAAAATGCTATATCTGTACTAAATGATAAATGTTATGCACATTTTCTGACAGTTTAGAGCATGATGAGCCATTATTAATATTTTGCAAAGTTATTAGACTTCTATTTTAGAGAGGTCTTATAAAGAAAAATGTACTCTTTCATATGTTCAAGTTTCTGAAAATATTTAAGTTATATGTATTTGGGGTATCACATTAGTAACTGGAGCAACTATTCTATTAGACTAACTTATTTTTGAATTTTTCTTGGTGCTTTGCATTTATCTAAAGAGGGATTGAAGGGAAGCAGTCTATATTTTGAATTTGCTGTAGGTAGGCTTAAAAGGCTAACCACAGTCTTTTAGCACACGTATATTTTAGCATCTCCACGTCATTTAACTTATAATGTAATTAGTTATATTTAAATAATCTAGTTAAAGCCTTTTAGAAGTATTAGATCCATTTTGTGAACATATATTTGTAAAAGTAATTATTCCAGTTTTCAAATGTTCCCTTGTATAATGTTTTTTCTGTGACTCAATATCAATTTATATCTATTATAATTTAACAGTTTGATTTTAATTATCATGTACAAAAATTAAAAGGCTTTAATTAATGTAATTAATAAAGTTAGTTTTATAAATTTTGTATTTTGGAATTAATTTTGCAGATACTATTGCAATTCCTTGAAAATCTACTTGAATCATTAGCTATGAATATGCTATTCTAGTATTCATTGATCTAAAATAATCTCAAATATCATGTTGTTTTGTTATGCATTGCTATCTATTTCATTACATATAGCAATAATTTTTGAAATATTAAAATATCTCACAATAAATGTTTCTTTAAATATTGAGAATTAAAATAAAATTTGCTTTTATGAAAACAGAAATATTCCTCTTACTCTAACTTTCATAAGCAAAATGTTTATTTGAAAGCAAACATTGTAATAAATTCATAATTTTTTGGTGGAATTAACTGATGTATACTAGATTTCTATTATATTTTAAATCATTAATATAATAAGTAATTGCTATTGACATGACATTAGAAAATATTCTTATACGTAGCATTACAAAAGTTGGTTTTTATACATTTGTGTAATCAAAATGTCTCAACCCCTCACTAATCTGTGGGTACAGATGGCCTTATATTAACTAATATGATGCTAACATCCAGAATATCATTAGAGAATATGCTTTAAAGATTAAGTGGATTATTATTTTTTTGAATGTGTAAAGCATTTGTATTCTATGGTCAATAAGATGACAATGTTTTTGATAAGCTTACTATAATAAGTTCTTACTATTCATGTGATATGAAGAATCACTTCTTAAATTGGTGGCCCTTTCAGTCTCTTCCTTTGACCTCTCCGGGGGTACCAGCTGCAGTTAGGCGTTAGCATTATTAGGCATTGTTGAGATTAGATTACAATTCTCTCCATAATTTAATATGCCCATAGTTATAAATGATTTGTCTCACAAGAACTTCAGTAAATATTCTGACATTAATGAGTAAAATCTCTGTATTAAATGTGTTTTAACAAGAGTATATGACAATTTGTTACTATTATGTTACTCTTTTATATAAATAAACAATCTTAGTTTGATATCAGTGCTAGCTAGCAGTTTTCTCTCTAGGCAGAATATTTCCTATGAACCATAAACCAAAACAAACTTCAACAGACACATGTGGCACTTTCAAGGTGGAAATAATAACAGGGTTTTAACAAGATGAATCTTTCTCTAAAGACCTTCGAGTTACAAGTGCTGTCCATTTTTTTTTCATCTGTCATAAAACAAAATATACCTGGTTGACATGCTTTATGTGTTCTAGTGTCCTGAGGCACCTTGGCTGATGAATGTGTCATTCTCCCCTGAAGAAGAGGAGCCTGGGTGGTGTGTGCAGTCGTATGGCCCAGGCTGGGCCTGACAGCTGCTGCTGCTCGGTTGTTCCCGCTGCCGTCTGAGCTGCTGTAGAAATAACGTGTGCGGTCCATGCTAGAATGCCTGCTTCACAATGCTGCTTTATCCTTTCTCTGAAGATTCACTGTCTTACCGTAAATATGCCCATAAATACCCCTGTACCTCTGTGATTATTTTCTGTTACCTCTACAGTTTACACATTGTATTCAACTTGGAGTTTATTCAACTTTGTATGGTCATATGGCAGGTTTATGGGATGTTGTAAATGGAGAAAAGTAAGGTAATCATTGTTAAGCTCTTTTAAGCTATTTGAGAAAAAGGACTTTGCTGCAAATATGGCATTAGGATCAGCTCTACTGGATACAGGTTTACTCTTATTTTTTATTTAAGCTCTTTCTAAAGAAGTATTACTCTGACCTTTTAAAGAAATTGAAAACTACTTTAAAAACTGGGAGTTTTTCATTGCTTTTAAAATAACAACAAAAACATAGATATATAGATGACAAAAAGTAACACAAGTGAATTAAATTTGTTTTGATCTAATGTAAGTGAACTGAAAGAGATTTTAAAAGAGCTATATTAATGAAAATTATAATCAAGTATTAACAAGTTCCCTATCAAATGAAAATATTTATAGACTGGCCAATTTGAATAATATTTTTCATCAATTATCTTCATAGTAGTTACTGTAGATACTGAATCATAGTAAAATATGTCATCCCAAAATATGATTGTAGGAATTCAGAATATGTTGTCTGGAAATCTGCCATTTTGATATTTTGATTATCTTGAGCTGTAGGCACTTGACAGACATCAAATGCAGGGAGAAGCATTCTCTGACTTCCCCTTATCCTCTCAAATACACTCAATTGTTAAACGATTCTCCCTTGGAGACCATAAATCAGGCACCATTACCTTTATCAGAAAAGAGAAAGCAGTGGACACCACTCCTTTGTCACTACCACAGCTCCCAATCATTTTTTAACAGCCCGTTCTTTTTTCCTAGAAATTATTTATTCTCCCCCGAGAGGTCTCAGTCCCCTATTCCCTTTCCCTATTAAGATGGTATCTAATCCTGAATTCTAATGCTACCTCTTTGAACATTACTTTTCCTGGGTGTCTCCCATGTATACATAAGATACACATGTTAATAAAGTTCTGTTTGTTTTTCTCTTGTTAATCTGTCTTTTCTTATCAAGGATCTCAGCCAAGAACTTAGCAGGGTGGAAGGAAAATAATTTTCAGTTCCCTATACTGTAGTCACTGTAACAGTCAAGGAGGATCTGCAGAGCCCATATATACATGTGTTTTTATAACCTGTGAAATGTACAACTGTGATACATGTAAAGGATATGTAGAGACATATGCAAAGAATACTGATTAATTTTATGAAAAAATAAAATTATGAACTTTGAAAATGCTATACTATAATGGTATAGAAACCAGGCATTCACACGAGGATACCTGTGTTCAAACTTTAGTTCTGCCACCTGCTTTGTCAATGATATGCGGATCTAATGAGGCCAAAATATAGCCTAGTGAACTGCCTTAATATAAATGATGTAATAGGACTTGTAATCAGTCTTCAATTTATTATGCCCAAGAGACGAATGCTAATGCTTAATGATAGAAAACGGCATACTCTGGTCTAGACCCCATTACTGTTCTAGATTCTGAAGATCTTCTTCTTTTCCACAGGAGGACATTTTTAAAATGGATTCAGAATCATTAATAAGGAAGTAATACTATTTGTTTATAGGTATTTAAATTCCAAGATTGTATCATTTCATTTTACATGAGCCTTGCTTTTACTCCAGTATTTTACTCAATACCTGCCTGGTCTTTCTCTGGTTTTTCTGTTGACCCTTATACTGCTTGAATTCTAAATGTAAGGATGGCTTAGGTCCACCACTCCCTTTATTTGTTAAAAAACAAATGAAATCTATAAGTAGAACTTTGGCTTATCATGTCATGCTTTAAAAATATATCTACACCAAGAAGTGTATATTCAGTAAATAGTTGCTGAATGACTGAATGACTGAGGAATTAGGATTGACATTCTCTGTTTGGTTATCCGTATACAGTTAATGTTTCTCAACAGCAGGTAAATTCTCTCCAAAAGATGGACATTTCCCTTTCTGCAAGCTATGGTTGTATAAGTCACTGCAAATACATTGTGCAAATTTTTTTCTTCCAGGTCAAAATAAAAACAGATCATTCTTCTTTGCAGGATTAAGAAGCCATTACTAGCTCTATGAATATCATTCTACTGTCCCTCATGTAGAATGACTACTTCTCATAACCTTATTATTGATCAATTCATTGCAATAGTTACCCATGTACCAATAGTACTAATAATACTGCGGAGACTGCACAATGGGATCTATGGCTGATTCTCAGCAGTCTGTCTCTAAGCCTAACTACCTATGTGTATAAATGCACACCCAAGGATAAGCATCCACATGTTTCTATTTACCCTTATGAAATGAATTTTTACATTGGCAAATTACTCAGCTAGTAAGCAATTATGTAGTTAGTTAGCAAAACTCATTAGCTCAAGAATTAATACAATTTTTTATTTAAATAATATTGGCAGTGAAAAATAGCACCCCCTTTTCTTTTAAATTTATTGTAAAGCATTGAAAAATAAACATTATAGTCAATAAATTATTTATATTGATGTAACCATATATTCTAAACCAGCTATATGGACGATAGAAGAGGTTTGTGCATAGTGAACAATTTTTTATTGATCATATTTTTTATTATTACTGCATGTTTTAGTCTATGATGCAATTCTTCCCCTCATATTGCTCCCTCTCCTCTTGAGAAATGCAAATAAATAAACAAATACATAATCAATAAATTATTCCAAGAAAATTTCTCTGAATATTTTTTAAGGGGATCAAAACCTTAAAACTGTCTTTGATATTGATATTTGATATTTGATATTGAAACTGTTTTTGATAAAACTGATATTGATTTTCATCTAGTTATTAAGAAACAAAAACTCAGAAGGAACCTTTGACCCTCTCTCTTTCCCACCCCAGAGATTCAGATGGAAAGGCAAGCTCCAGAAAGGAGATCTTAGGGTGTTCATCTTAGTCTGTTTTGAATTGAGTATGGTGGGTGGGAGAACTCCAGGCCAGGGCCTGGTGGATGCATGACTGCTGTGTCTCATCGAAGCAAGAACTTCCTGCCATGTGTGCCTCCCTCTTCCTCAAGTACCTGTGAGTGATCCATTCTCACGTTTGAAATCTAAGATCCTTCCCACCATTTCCCCTTTGTCAGAAAGGTCATACATATACCCAATTTGCACCACTGTCTGTAAGTTTTTACATTTATGTGAATTCTCCAAGCACATGTATTAAAATTTGATTTTCTCCTGTTAATCTGTGTTGATTGGATTATTATTCCAGTGATAAGAATTTAGTAGGTGAGAGGGAAAGTAATTTTTTAGCTCCTACATTTCCATTTAGAGTTAATCTAATGTTTATTCATCTCTTACTCTGACAAGAGTTTGAGATTTTCAAGAATTGGTATTATCTTCCATCAATTCTTTCTAGAGACAACATAATGCCTGAAAAATAGTTATTACATAATGAATGTTTATAGAATAAATAACACCTGAGGATGAGTCTTATCTCATTCTAAACTGTAAGTTGAACTATTAAGACAAGAACAAAGTCACTTGTCTTTTCTGATTGTTCTCTAATTTGGACATTATCCAGAGAACATCCAACTTTCCTGAATGTGATGTGCATCTTATTTGATTATCTACCAAGGTAAAACCTTCTCCTCTGAGCCTACAACTGAGAGGTTGCAATTATTGATCGCTTAATGCCCGTGACTTCAAGTCAACATTTGATTTCTCACCCCTTACTTATGATGCTAGTGGCATAGTGGATTTTTCCACTATATCTGTATGTAGTTCTGCTTCCAATATGTCTGATTTTTCATCTTGAAAACAAAATTTCTATTAAATTAGTCTATTTACCACTAATTCATCATAAATTACAAATAAAATTACAGATAAAATCATTTTATAATTAATTTTTATACATCATAATACTACAAATTTAGAATTATCTGTTCTTCCATTTCCATTCCTGTTGGGATGTTTCCCTGGTCAACTTTTTATGTTTAAAATATTGCATGATCTCTTATGTTTTTTCTTTTCTTTTTTAACTTCAGCATGGTTCATTGTTGTGAAAATCCTACTTTCCTCAAGTTCCTCATTCATATCCCAAAGTGATATAACATTACTTTCCAGAAATTGTTGAAGTTCCTTAGATTGCTCAGCAAAGCCATCATTGATTCAGCCATACTTACTTATCCAAACATCTCCTGCCTCTTTTCTGACCCTTGCTCTTGTCAGAATCAAGTCCTTACTAATCGATGACTGGACCTTGTTCGTTTCCATGTCTATGTTTTGGTGAGGTATCTGTGCTTCTAACTCAT
>PVKM010024866.1:0-20275 GCA_004027735.1 Carollia perspicillata
ATTAGGGAAGTTCTCCTTTATTATTTTTTAAATAACGTTTCCACTTGTTGTTCTTCCTCTTCTCCTTCCGGTACCCCTATAATTCGGATGTTGGAACATTTAAAGATGTCCTGGAGGTTCCTAAGCCTCTCCTCATTTTTTTTTGAATTCTTGTTTCTTCCTTCTGTTCTGTTTGGTTGGTTCTTTCTTCCTTCTGGTCCACTCCACTGATTTGAGTCCCAGTTTCCTTCCCATCAGTATTGGTTCCCTGTGCATTTTCCTTCATTTCACTTAGAGACGCCTTCATTTTTTCATCTAATTTGTGACCAAATTCAACCAATTCTGTGAGCATCCTGATCACCAGTGCTTTGAACTGTGCATCTGATACTTTGGCTATCTCTTCATCGCTTAGTTGTATTTGCTGTGGAACTTTGATCTATTCTTCTGTTTGGGCCATTTTTTTGTGTGTGGTGTTGCACCTGTTACATATGAGGGGCGAAGCCTTAGGTGTTTACCAGGGCGTGGCAACCCAGTCACTGGGTTGTGACTCTGTATGTGGGGGTGGGGTCAAAGAGGGAACAATGGTGCTTGCTCTGCTCTCTGCTGGATTTCATTCCCTTCTGTCACTTCCCCCAAGGAAACTGGGCCCTTCTGGTACTGATTTCCCAGGTGGGTGGGCTTGTGTACATTCTAGGACCCTGTGGGCCTCTCCAAGGAACTCTCCTGTGAGGCTGGGAGTCTCTCCCTGCACCTCAACCCCCACAAGTGTTTTCAATTGGCTTTTAGACTTTATTTCCCATTTCTGGGGCCCTGGGTTGGATGGTCTGTCTCTCTCCCCAGTTTCACCTGGTTTATCTGTGCGCAAATGTGGGACCACCTGGTCAGCCACCTTGCTCACCATGCCCTGCTTCGCAATCACTGCCTCGCTGGGTCTGCCCATTGCCACCCACACCTGAAGTCTTCCAGCCACCGCCTGTGCACCCAGGGTCCACCCACTGCTGACCTGCGAGCCCGGTGCCACCACTTTTTTTTTTTTTGCCACGACCCCTCTGTGCTCGGCTGCCTAACTCTGTCCCTCCTATCAGTCTGGATGAATGTGTCTATTTTAATTCCTTGGTTGTCAGACTTCTGTACAGTTCAATTTTCTGTCAGTTCTGGTTGTTATTTTGTTTCTAATTGTTGTCCTTATTTTGGTTGTGCCAGGAGGCACAGCGTGTCTACCTACACCTCCATCTTGGCCGGAAGTCTGTCTTTATTATAAAAATCATGAAAATGCCTATGGTTAAGATTCTGCCAAATAGGTTCTACAATTGTTTGGACCAATTTCAAAGCTTAAAATCTTCCGAAAGCTTGGCTTGCAACGTCCGTGCTGACAAGGTCTAATATCATGAGTGCCACAGAAATGTAAGTGACTAGCTTCTCCTAAATTAGTGTGTCTTTTGAAAATGAAGAGTTTGAGTGGAGATATATTGTACATCTATTACTAACAATGTGGGGCATTAAAAAAAAAACACCTTTTTGATATAGAATGACCTCAACATAACAAGTCATTGGCTTAGATCTGAATTCCCTACAGCATCCAGGGAGAGGCTATGCAAAGACCAACAGTCTCACAGAACAGCCTGGGTCCGCCGATGAAAGTAGAAGAAAATGAGAGCTTTATATCTTGCTAGCGGGTAATTTTAAAGCAGTTTCTTACCTGTTACTTGAAAGAGAGGTGCTGACCCCAACAATCATTAGCAGGCTACTCTTAAGGGACAAGTCATAACGGTTGAGGAGAGCAATCATGACCGTCTGTGAAGAAGTAAACTCCTTTAGTAGTCTAAGAAATAAAGCCCTCTAGTATTAGAGTAGCTGGGCCACTGTGTGAAGCTGGGAAAAAATTTTCAGAAGAGCCAGTACTCAGAAACTCTAATGAAAATAACATGCTCTGTGTTTGTAGCCATCAAAAGTATTCTAATAAAAATTGAGCTCTCAAATAATCACACTGGAAATAAATATTTTGGCATTATGACTAAATGCAGTTTGAGAACAGAATCCAACTATTTGGCTTCCCATGCCTGCCCCCCCCACCAAAAAAAAAAGACAACACAAAAGGCAAGAATTATACTTCTTACAGGTTTTGGAGCCTCGCAGGCAAAGTGACAAAGGATACCCTTAGGCTGTACACAGAAAATTAATTTATAAATTGCTCTTTGGGGTCTCGACCAACATTTTTCCAAAACATGATTTAAATCAATGATTAGTTTCCCAGGATAGCCTCCTAAGTATTTGTAAGTAGTTTAAATTTGGTTTTATTGGATAGTTTTTACATTTTTGTATTTAAATTGGAAAATGACAGAAAATAACAAAGTAATAATATTAGCAATTAAAACAGTACAATGATCCAACCTAAGGAATTATTTTAAAATATATCTCACCTGCTAAAGCTTAAGTAAGAAAACCTGAAAATTTGTGGAGGAAAATATTTAAATATATACAAAGTATGAAGATGACTTCTGACATTTTGCTCACTTTAGAAGTTGATGTAAAGCTACTTTGAAACTAAAGTTCCCTCAAACACCTTTTCTTTACCATGCGTTGAGTACATTCTGACACTAACTTCACCAGCTGAGATTATTTATGGCACATAAATGAAAGGGCAGGGTAGTAGATAAACAATAAAAGCCATCAATTATTGAGTAACTTTTTCATATAAGATGATATGCTGAGAACTCACATTATTTTATTTTAGCCTCAATACAACCCTTCATGTAAAGCAGGTATTATTTTTCCCACTTTATAGGAAGCAAAGGCACAGAGTTCGAGCTAACTTGCCCGAGATCACCAGGTAGAAAGAAGATTCAAGCACGCACACAGTCCAATTCCACAGCCTTCACCATCACAGTATATTGCTTTTGTTAAAAGGTGTTCCTGAAATTTAGCTGGCCAAAAGTGGGAAGAGAGGAAAGAATGGAGATAAGTTCTTGATAGAAAGAAATGTGGTGAGATAAAAAAAGGAAATGAGTGGCAAGGGTAGAAATAATGAAGGCACACCCCACAAGTAAGAGTAAGGCAGTACTATCTGTCCCTGTTGGGCATGGTGGGGTGGGAGAGAAGCAAAGCCGTGTAGTTTATGGGCTTTGAGGAGAGGGAGTTGAACTTGGAAGACAGCTACCATCATTGGCCAGAAGGTGTCACTTATTCCTCAAGGCACAATGTGCAATGGAGTGTGTATGTTTGGGCTAATTTAATTTATTAAACCACTTATCACAGGAGTTTCAAAAAAGAGGCTTCTCTGAGTGAGCCACACTAACACTTCCACCTCTGCTCCTGAGTGAGGGAATAAATGAAGATTTGGCACGATGCTTTTAAATGGATGCCAATCCCAGGCTCTTCACTCTGCCTACTCTTACACCACATTACAACTAAGCCATAATTATTCTACTGTAAGTTTCTTCTCCATTGAAATGGCAATTGCCAGCAGGAACTTTTCTAAGAAGAATGTGCTCTAACATTGCCAGGGCACAGAGAATCTGATTTAAGAAACCAGCAGGCTGCTTGTCACAGGCAGGGAATGGAGAAGAGAAAAGTCAGTCAGCCTTCATCTCGCTACTTCTGTCTAACTAACTTCCTTCTAGCTCTCTTCATCTTTCATCCTTTGATTTAGGGATCAAATCAAAGAACTGATGCTCCCCCTCGGATACAATGCATTATCAACTTACAGAGAGAGATGGATGGTGACCTAGAGTTGCCCAGGTGCCAAGGTAGATTGAGAAAAGCCTAGAGCAAAAGAAGATAAGGCTCTAAGACTCAAACACATTCAGCTCTTGCTGATCAGCAGCTTCTGAATTAATCTCCAAATAATGGCTAGCATTCACACAGCTCCTACTGTGTGCCAGTTACACGATAGATGCCTCCAATCTTTTGTCAGCTCTGGGGGTTGAATTTGCTTTCCCACTAAAACTGAAGATCAAAGAAATATCTTAAATATGGTTATATAATTATTAAGTAACGGATCAGTATTCCAATCAGATTTCCAAATCTGTGTTCTATTACACAAAGATATATTTCCAATACAAGGGACACAATGAAAATTGTGTAGAAAATATTTTGTAGCAATCAAGAGCTACTTTTAAAAATAGGAACAATTTCTTAGTAGATCAAGATTCAAATAAATGTTGATAAATTTCTTTACTAAATGGGAATTGAAACAACAATAGGAAAGAAACAACAGTTGAACAATTATGCATCTTTTCTAATTCCTTCTACTTCCCAATATTTTTCAATGAAATTAGGGCATTGGCAGAGGGAGGGGGAGGGGGAATGAATGAACAAATTTGTAAGACTACAGATAAAAATGAAGGTGAAATTTTAAAACACTGATTCACCAGTGAACTCTCAGAGCCATAAATTCTGGCCCATGGCAAGTAATCGATATATTGATTTAACAAAACAATTAATTAATTGATTGATTACTTAAAATGAAAATAATAGTCACACTAATATCTGAATCAACTAGCCTTAGTTCATAGGACTTATTTAGCTTTGAAAGAATTACAGTAGGTTCATGATAATACAAATCTCCTTTAACGTATTACCCTCATTAGTCCTGCTATGATTTCAGAACTCTGAAATACATGCTTTAGGGTAAAGAGAAGGATTGAAAAAACTGGCCAAACATCAAGGAGTAAAGTCCACACTGAATAAGAGGGTCTATGACCCCACGAATGATCACATGCTGTTCCTAATTAGTCTTCCAAAAGTTAAAGAAATTAGTTTGTTGAAAGTGAGAACTCAGTTACAATCAGATACAAATTTCTAAATGTTAGTAAGGTTTCCAGAGTAAATGATTGAACATATTTCGCCTGTCATACACCTCAATCACATGCTAATTCTAAGCATTACCTTAAACTCTGATTCTGAATCAGAAAGAAATCCCAATTTGTACAAGAAACAAGAGAATGTATAGGAAGAAGAATGTCCCCATCTTATCTTTTGTTTTGCTCGGAGTTTTTGGCTGTAGGCAAAATTTCAAAGTAGTTTCAGTTAGCTTTGGCATCCTTTCACCTCCATTTTCTTGCAAAGCTCCTACTACCTAATTTTCAGATTTCTTAAGGACTCCATCAAGTCCCCATGTAGGATTTGGATGGGGCACCCTGCCTTGCCTAAGGACTCAAGGCTCTGAAAATTGCTAAATTCCTCCCTCCTCCCAGTTAGAACTCTTCCCCCACCTCAGGGCAACTGATTTTAGATAAGTGTTAAGAAGGAAACACTGCAATTAAATTAATTCACACTAAAGCATTGTGTTTTTTACTTATTTTTCAAAAGATGATATTTTGATGCATGTTTCAAAAATCTAAAAATTTAAACATGAAAATTCCTCCTTCCACAGGTAACTTCTGCTATTAGCAACTTGTGGGTTGTTTCTAAATTTCTTTTTATGTATATACGTGTGCATACAAGCAAGAAGGAATACACTTTATTTTCTCTGCTGTTTAATAGAAAAGCTAGAACACTACACATATAGTCAGCACCTTTTTTATCTTTAATAAAATGACTTGAAAATACTTCCATATCAATATATAAGGACTGCCTCATTATGCTGTTGAACAGCTGGGGAGTTTTCTACTGTATGATTGGATTATAATTGATTTGAATATTCCCTATTAATGGACATTTAGTTCCTTTTTAACCTTTTGCTATTAAAAACAATACTGCAATGAACCTCTTCCACATAGATATTTTGAATAAATTATCAGAGGAGGTGTTATTGCATACACCCGTCTGTAGTTAAGAGATGCTGCCAATTTGGTGTGTAAGTTGCAGCTATAGTATGAGCTCCAACTTATACACCAAACAACAGAAAGAGAAGTCCTACTTCCAGAACATTTGCTAACAGAAGTGTTATCAAACTTCTTCATATTTGCCAATCTGATAAGTAAAAAAAATGGCATTTCTGTCACATTAACTTGCATTTCTTTAAAAGGGTAACTGAGCATTCTTTTCATCTGTTGAAAAGTTTCTATTTCCTTTCTGCCAATAGTGTTTTGTATCCTACCTACCATATGAACTTTGGGTAGCCAGGTAAACACCTGAGAAGCATTTTACATTTTTTAAGAAGACTTAATCACCCAAATTAGCCTGTAAGTGGTGCTATTTTATAAAATATAAAAATGTGAAATGAAAATTACAAGTTGTTGACCTTAAACAGCCAGATATTTCTCCAGCAAATGAGTTTTGTTATTCAGGAACAGCCAAAAAACTGCAATTCGGGACATGGTAGCAAACCACTTGCAAATCCAGAGAAATGGAAGGCATGCTCTTATAATGGACTTGAAGGAGCTGTTGTAAAGAGTCCGTTGGAGGCCACAAAGTTCAAAGCATAGTGACTTTTCACGGACTGAGTTATGGAGGAATCTTCTCTTTCTCCTGCTGAGGTCGAAAAGTGGGATCACTTCCTATAAGAGTTGCAATGAATGTCTCCTCCTGTTGGGGTCAGTAGCATGGGGAGAGTGCCCTGTTTGGGCCGTCTCTCTTCTAGACTCCAAGCTCCACTTTAAATGAGGTTTCTATTTATTAATCTTCACAGGCAGTGCAGAGAGAATATGTTATTGATCAGAAGTATCAACAAAGAGCTAGGGCAGCCTGGCCTAGGTGTTTTTTTTTTTTATGCTCTTTCAAGAATAAGAAAACCAAAGATTAGAAAATTAAGCCAACTGACAAAGGGCATTTGTTTTCATGCCAGTGAGGCCTGAGTTTACTCTCAAGGCTCCTCTCCCAAAGACCAGTCCTTACCAACTGACATTATTCTTCTCTAGAAAACCTAGAAAAGCACTAGTCTATGTAAGGTTGGGAGTGAGAGAGATCCATCTCCTGTAAAAAAAAGGCAAAGTAGTAAAGGTATAAAACAGTCAATTCCAAAAAAGGACTAAGAAGGCAGATTCACAAAATTGACCCCTAAGAAGTAATAGCAGATCAGCATGTTGAGCAGACATGTCCAGGATGGATACATATGAAAAGCTGGGCAGCTGGTGTTATTCACTATCACAGTAATTTTAAAAAGGTTAGGAAAGTACAGCTAGTCCATACCAGCCTCCTAAAGAGAAGCCATGAAAAAAGAAAACTTAGAAACAGTTCAGAAGGGATCACAGCCACCACGAACACTCAATAGCTACAGTAAGTCCCACATCTAAAGAACAAGCATAACATTTGAGGGTCCTCAGACTTCTGAACACAGACCCACCAAGGACTCATCGAAGGTCAGGTCTCAGGTACTGAATCGATATTTGAATAAATATCAAATAGGACAGGCAAAGATGAATACTAGTGGACATGTCCTCAAAACACATCCAAACACTATTCACTTACAACTCTGCATAGAGATGCATTTGTAAAAGTTTAAATATGCAATAGTTCTGCAACCATAAATAAATCAGGCAGGCGGAGTTTTCCTCCCTGAATTCTCTCTACTCTGACAGGTAAAATCAATCTTTCCAGCCTTACCACCAGAGTAACTTTGTTGTTCTGTATGCCGTCGATCCCCTTGTGTTCTATATCTTTCTCGTACCTCTCTCTTCCATTATTTCATCACTGTCCATATTCAACACTAGTGTAACCAAGTATATTAGGAAAATAAGATCTAACATCCCTCCTACCCCCTTTTCTCAGGCTCCAAAAATCACCTCAAGTAAACTCCATTCCAAGTAAATAAATATTTGCTTGCTATCAAATGTAGCTTCAAAAAAAGCCCCTTGGCCCCCACCCACACTACATAGCCGCCCATAATAAACCTCTCTATAGAAAACTGAGCCACCAATGCCTATAAAATACAATAACTAGTTTCTGACCACAGTCATTTGTATGCTACCAATTACCAATTTCATTTCTCCCGCACAGTGGTGAGTTTCCAAAGAATAACAACATGTCTTCATATCTGGCAAAACATACATTTAAATTGAAAGTGTGCAAAAATGGTAGGGCAGCCCTGGCTTGTGTGGCTCAGTGGATTGAGCGCCGGCCCACAAATTGGAGGGTCGCAGTTCAATTCCCTGTCAGGTCACATGCCTGGGTTGCAGGTCAGGTCCCCAGTGTGGGGCGTGTGGGGAGCAACCACACATTGATGTTTCTCTCACTCTCTTCCTTACTTTCCCTCTCTCTAAAAATAAATAAATAAATATCTCTTAAAAAATGACAGGGCAGTCTCCCTGAGGCTATCCCACCGAAGTCCTGGGGACAGTCACAAGCACTTAAAGGGCTAATGAAAAACCTCCAACTCATTCATTGATTGACTCTTGCGTTTACATGGCTCTAATTAGTGTAACCAGAACATTAATTCAGTATCAGTTAAGTAACTACCCAGGAGCCTTAATGACTAATTGAGAAGAAAAATCAAGATTTATTGTAAAAGCTATTCAAATTCTGATAGCATTAGTGAATAGCACATATACGTGTAATTTTAGCAGAACTGTAAAGCTCAAAACATTAGAAGTTGGTTGCCATTTTAAAAGCTGGCAAATAAATTATAATAACATAATGTATAAGAGAGGCTATATTTCACCAAAAAAACCCCACATAAATTAAAGAGATTAATTTCTTTAAAATGGAGGCAGAGAAAACATTCTAGTCATTCTTTAAAAAAACAGGTAATTTTACATTGTCTTTAAATAAGCTTAGTCTAAATCATTAATAAGCACCAAAGTTTACTTAAACACATTAGTCTTTATCGCTCCAATTTACGGGTACCTGGAAAAGGGAGAAGTGAGAAGGAGGTGAGGGAGGCTTGAGGAAGAGAATTGGAAAAGAAGGAAGGAGGAAGGGGAGAAGGGGGAAGTGTGGAAGAGAAATAAAGGAGGAGGGAAGGAAGGAAAAGGGGAGGAGAAGGAGCCAAAAGGAAGGGTGGGGGCAAGTAAAATGGTCATAATTACAACTCAAAGGTATATGATCGATGAACAATGAATCTCAGGGAACTCTGAATAAATTAGGGAGCAAATATAGCAGTCTAGGCAGCACAGACTAAAATGATAAGGTCGGGCTAAACATCATGAAGTATTAGAAAGACCTGATTATAGACGAGGTAGAGCCTAATGCTTGAAGGAGAGGCACGAGGGAGGAAGAAATTAAGAATGGCTCCTGGGCTTCAGCGAAAAGGAGCAAGGCCTCACAGACGTGGACAACAGGGTGGTGACTGCGGGGGTGCAGGGGAAGGAGAGTATAAAAGGACTAAATAGTAATGGAAAAAATACAATAAAATTTTTTATAAAAAAATAACTCCTGGGCTTGTGATAGTAACCATGGAGTCAAGGCTAGCAGGGAGGGCTGGAGGAGCAAAGTACAGATTGATACAGGAATTTGATTATTTCGATTTGCTATGTGTAGGAAATAACCAAGTAGAGATGTGGAATGAGTTTCAAACAAACAAACAAAAAATTCTGGGGCTTAATAACGATTATGTCATTGATTAAATTTTAGACAAGATCCTCTAAGTTCTATTCTCAACTGGAGACCATAGTTTACCAGATGTCTACAGCCTGATTTGAGCAAAAATCCAGCTAAGTCACTTTAGCAGGAATTCCTTTCCCCCTGAAATCTGGTCAACCGCAACGCATGGCCAAATATCTCATCTCCCACCATCCTTCCCCCTGGTGATATCTGGTCACCCTGGCCTGCCTTCAGCGAGAGTACTGTCACCTCGGTTCAACCAGAATATTCCCTCCCTCTCATGTATCCACTTAGGAAGTTTCCATCCACTGACAGCCACCCTGCCCCTTGGCCGTGAATCCCTACTTACCTGTGCTATATTTAAAGCTTAGCAGAGTTCTCACACTGAGGTCTCTTTTCCCCCATTGCAATAGTCCCCGAGTAAAATTTACTTTTACCACTTTAATGCCCAGCTCTAGTTTTCTTTAATAGGCTCAGAAGAGAGGCCAAGGCGGAAGTAAGAAAGTTACAGTAATAAATGGGTTTGTAGATGGTACTAGTAGCTATAAGATTAAACTGTCAAGGAGTGGGTAGCGTAAAAAACAGTGCCATTGGGAAGCAGGAAGGACAACAAACTAAAACTTAAAGTTTCAGCCAAGCAGGAGTGGCCAAAAATGTAGGAAAAAAAAAAAAAAAATGAGATTATGAAAAACAAGTCGCTTTTTAAGGAGCTTGTCGCCAAAACAGTATTGTCCAAAGAAAAAGAGAATTTTCCTCAAGAGCCAGAATTTTCACATACAATTTCAATGGGCAGGTAATTGTTATCAGAAAAAGAGCTTGAACTTCAACTTTTCACATATAAAGAATACTCTATAATAATCATGTACGTATAATTTCTGGCACATGCTGGTGCTCGAAAAACGAGAGCTGCATGAGAATAAAAATGCACAGAATGAGGGTACATATATTTACAGTACACATCTTTTCTTTCAAACTATGACCATTTGTACAAACAGATAGCAATGGTAGTTGGTATATATCATTTTTATATCCTGATTTTTTAACTGCTTTGAAATTTTAGTTTTTCCTTAGAAATGTGTATTGATGCTATAGGTGTATGGCCTCAGTAAGAAAAACCTTATTAATAAGATTGTTGATTCTAATTTGAGAATCCCCCAAATAATGCTTCATGAATGGATAATACACTGCTCACAATGCTCAATTCTTTACCTCCCTTCCTCTGTGTTTTTAAATCTGAGCAGCAATTAACCTTGGCACAGTTGCCAAAACCTCCGTGTGTAGACAGGCCTAACAAGTCCCATCTTGACTAGGTTGGTTTTCTTTGCTTAGAATCCTAGGCTGGCTGCTCACCAAAAACACATGCTAACTGAAAGATCAGACCAAACCAAAAAAAAAAAAAAAAAAAAAAAAAAAAAAAAAAAAAAAAAAAAAAAAAAAAAAAAAAAAAAAAAAAAAAAAAAAAACCCACCACACACAAAAAACAAATAATACTGCAGATTTCCTAAGTAATGGTGATAAACTCGAGTATGACTTTGCAACCTGCAATTTCTCACTAATGTTGAGATGTCTGGCTGGATAAGTGATTTCCAGATAAACAAGAGAAAGGGTAAAACCTCTTTCAGAAAACTCCCTCAATTAGCAATCACCTTCATTTAGCTGCAGCACCTCCACTATGCCAGCTGCAGGGGAAATTAATTAAATTTAATAGAAGCCACAGGGGAAGTAATTAAATTTAATAGAAGCCATGGATTCCAAATGAAGATAAACTGTATTTGTAATCAGACCTACTGTGTCACTTAGTCCCAGGTTTGTAAAAGCATGCGCCAAGTGCGAACCGCCTTCCCTGGGAACACCAAGTTACCTGGAATCACTCCCTCAATCCCACTTCAAATGGTGAAATGACTGATGCATCATGCATCCCTAATTTTTTTTTCATTCTTTTTTCAAAATAAAAAATCTGCACCACCGTAACATGTTGATTATGTGTAAATGAGCAGATACGAATAGCACAGAAGCCATAGCACAGACAAGTAATGAAAGGTTGGCGTGTTTGCTTTGGGAAGGAAAACGAGCGGCCCATTCATCTAAACGCAGTTATGTTTCAATTTAACTAAATTACAAGGTTGGAAATTAGCAATGCTTCAAGCACTCTGGGCTACCGGTCCCACCAGAACACTTCATCTTTAATACCTGCTCCAGCTTGCAAATAAAACTAAGAAAAACAGTAGGGGAAAATATGCTCAAAACATCTTTTTTTAACAAAGGCCTTTTCTAACAACTGAAAGCTTATGATTTTTGCCCCTCAGAAAGTGTAAAGCTTAAACGAGACTAAGTTAAGTAATACTTGATCTTTTTTTTTCTATATGCGCAGTTATTTAACTATTTATCTTATCATGACAAAGTGTGTTTTAGGGACAAAGATAATTTCAAATCTCTTATTTCTAAAATACTCAGCCCCATGCGTTGTACACAGCAAGGGTTTAGAAAATATTAATTACCCCACATCCCACTTTTAATAGGAAAGTTTTGGACAGCATTACTCTCCATGAAGTCATTACCAGGACTGGTTTGAGCAGGCATGCTTCTCTTGGTAGTACAGGGCCAAGTAAAAAAGTATTTCTACCTGAACTTTGAAATAAGAAAAAATTCTATTTTGGAGTTATGTTGAAGACTAACTGCTATGTGGTTTATTGATGCTGTTTAAGTTAAAAAATAATAACAACTAGCTTATAAATCAAGCATCTGCCATGTGCCAGGAACCACGCTAAGCACTTTACATAGATTATTTCACTGAAAGGTCACCGAAACCCTAGGAGTTAGCTACTGTTTGTATCTCTCATTTACAGTTGAAGATAGTACAGTTTAGGGCAGTTACATTATGATTCAAGAACCTAAGAGCTAATTAGTATTGGGACCAGGGTTTTGAACCAGGCTCAACCTCCATGAGTGCGTGAAGGCAGCGGGAAACCTTGGCCATTTTCCAGTGTGTCGAATCAAAACCATGCTCCTTAATCATAAGTGCGTGCCATACAAAACCAAAGGCCTCCTTTTTATTTAGAAATATTGGTACCAAGCACGCAGGAAAGTATTCCATGACTTAGTAAACATTCTTCTTTATATTGTGACAAACACGAATGTCTTGTTGATCTGGCCAGCCACTGTGTGTGTCAGCTTCGGGACACTTAAAACATGCACTGTAAGTATGTGTCTCTCTCACTAGACTGTAGCTCAATTCATGAGAAGAACCACGTCAACTCACGCCAGTATCACCAGGGGCTGGGCCTGCCACACAACAGATGCTATAGACGCTTCATAATGTTTTGTGGCTAAAGGAAGAACTATTAATTATTTATAACCTGTTTCTACAGTTCTGGAGAATCAATAAATGATCACTACTTAAAATTACTAACTCATCTGAGCACCTGTAATTCCCGGGGGTCACATGTTCTACAAATGCTTGTCTGGTCTTTTTCAATTCACATACTACCTTCTCCATTAAATTAAACTTTAACCAAGTGCCCTGTATATATCCCTACTGTAAACCTCAGAACACTTTCCCCCCCACTTACAGTGTCTCCCTCTGTCAAACCAAAAAAACGTATCTTATTCTTGTTTTATATTTAGCACCAAGCACAGAGCATGGCGTATGTGAGGCACTAACTGATTACTGGAAACAAAGTATTTTTGTGTGCATGTCTTGATGATGCTTGCTAGCTCTTTGCCATCAGAGTCAAACTCTTTTTACTGTATATATTTGGAGCACGTGGCAAGAGCAAGAAATTACAAATATCGTTTACAATTTAAACTTTAATTATTAACTTAGAAATTACACACACACACACACACACACACACACACCCAAGCATAACATTTAGAAGTGGCCCCCAACAGAATATCTTGGCTTGTCAAAGTAGCAAAGATCACATCAATTTCTCATATTTGTTCTTATGCCATCCCAGTTTTACAAAATAGTTTTAAATCTCTGTACTCAAGTAATTTTTAAACATAAACATGCATGAAGAAGGGACTTCACCAAATCTCATGCTAAACATAGTTGAAAACATGCTCCTTTAAAACCCTTTAACAGTCTATTCCTTTGTCTACATAACTTTGCATTATTTAAAACATAGGCTAATACCTGTATTTTATAGTTTCATTTGAATTTACTATTTTCTTCACTCTGGCGTGGATATTTATAGAACTGTTTCAGGTTCTTAATGCAACTGTAGAGCTTGTAAAGAAAGTGCACTTATAGGCATTACTATTGTCAGGACCCTTCTCTCGTGGTTCTAAGACTTAACTGTTGCTTCTCACTACTCCACCCCCACCCCCACCGCCACCCCCACCAAAGGAAACCTGGAAAAAGAATGCCCGAAAATTCTAGAAAGACATACTCTGATCTCTGTTCCCCCCAAGGTACATTTTTTTTTTTGTTAATTAGCCATTAACCAAAATTAGAAATAAATATTTAATAGTTGTATGTATAATGGATCTTATGGGAATTCAATAAACTAAGACTCCACCACACTCACCCTTAAGTTATTTTCCCCATATACTTATTGTGTGAGATGGAATGAAAAGTAGCATAAAAATCAAACCTAAAACCCTATAGACAGAGAAATGACGGAATACTTTGACAGTGGAGAAGCATGTCACCTGCCCAAACCATATTTGCTTCTAAGGATGCATACATAGTTATAATGATGAGTGAGATCACTATTAAGAAATTCACTGTGAGGCAATGTTGTACTTAATTTATTTGAAAATTAAAAACAAATTATCTACTTCTCTGTAATAACAATTTAATTTTTTCAAGATGTTAATGAACCAATTAAACAAAACCGTTTATTCTAATGCATGGAAAAAAGTATACTGTGATAAATACACGCCAAGATAATACTTCTTTACACATACGAGCAATTGTTTTATTTACTTTTTTTTATTTTAATTGTTGTTCAAGTACAGTTTTCTGTCTTTTACTCCCATCCCACCCCAACCTCCCCTTAATACAAGCAATTGTTTTAAATGAATATATCACAACCACTCGGCTAAGCCAATGACATTCAAAATGTGAGTTCTCTCAGACCATTCTAGGAATTGTGGGGTAGAAACTATTTTCATAATGATGCTAAGATACTATTGTGTTTTCACTGATGGTGCAAAAGCAACGCTGAATCAAGCTGATGGTGCCATTACCATGAATGAACGTGGGGCAGCAGATTTTGCTAGTAGTCATTTTGCTCTTCACTGACATGCAACCACAGTAAACAAAATGCAGATTCGCTTAAGAATGCCTTTGATACCCAGTAAAATTAATTTCAAAAATCACAATCTTTGAGTACCATGCCATTTTATTATCCTAGGTGAAAAAGAAAGGGGAAAGTATGCATAATGCATTTCTGCTGCATATCAGCACAGGACGGATCTGGTCTCAAGGAAAAGCACTGAAGAGACTGAGATATGAGGAAACTAGCCACTCTTCATGAAACAGTATTTTTTACTTGACTGAATGGCTGAAGACAAACTATTCAGAACTGGGTATGACTGACATTTTCGGAAAAGGAAGAAGTGAGACTGTCACTTCAAGAAAAATAACTGACAGTAGCTGTTGCCAATGATAGAAATTGAACTTTTAAGTGAGAATTAGTGTCTTGGAAGTTTTATCCATCATCCTGAGCTTGACAGCTATAGAACACTTAAAACATTTCCTGATGTTAACAAATGTGTTTGATATTATATAATGAAGTGTGTCAACATTTGGAGATCTGCATAACTTAGTGAAACTTGTTGTTTTCTAATTGACCAAGGCACGATGTTACAAAATTGTGTTCAGGTAAAAAGATCTACACAAGATACAAAAAAATGCAACGAAGGAGAAAATGTTAATCGAAAAGTTTCTGATTCCTTATCGAAACTTTTAAGAAACTACAATATATAAGGTTTTACTGTGTTAAAGGAGAGTAGCTACAATTATTTAGAAAGTCTAAATACGCCTCCCTTTTCTTTCATATATTCCACCAAAGACATAATACAAGAGACTGGATGCAGAAGCAGATTTAAAAAAGCAAACACTTACTCTCATACATTAAACTAGAAATTAGAGAGAATTGTAAAATATGTAAATAAATGCCAGTTTTCCTAATTTTTTTTTTTCAAAACGTAGGGGTTCCTTCCACAAAAAACATGTTTCATGTTAACACGTAATGGATTTTTTAATTGTTGGGTTTTTTGAACTTTTCAGTTTTAATTTGTTATAGGGTAAATATCAATAGACAGAATCCACATACACAAAAGTTCTTTAGGGTCCTTAATAATTTTTAAAGACTGTAAACCGATTTAGCTCAAAGTCTGCGAACCACGAACCTAAATTAAAAGCTCCTTATCGAGGCTCTGGCCAGGCAGCTCAGTTGGTTAGAGCATCATCCCGATATTCCAAAAGCTCATTATCCAGTTTATCGAATGGATAATAGACTTTCTACCAAATCCATAGACTTTCTATAGTCTATGACTTTCAGTAGACTTTCTACCAAGTCCATAATAAAATTAAAACATGCTTTTTCTATGCACACTTAAAAGAACCTATAAAATTGTCAAGCACCATGTTAATTTCTCAGGATATAAGATGAAAGTGCTCAGTTTTTGCCCTCAGGGGGATGCCCTAGTCATCCCAGACTATCTGGGGACAGGCATGTGGCAGCTTGAACACTCAAAATCTGCACCACTGTTCCACCAGTTCAGAGTGCTTGTTACTAGTTCAAGGGCCACCGTCAATCCCTGCTTTTATTTCCTACAGGGGTTTTTGTTTGTTTTGGTCTCCATCCACTTTCTCTGGATTTCCCAACTCCCACATTAAAGGTCCCACCTTTTAAATAAACAAGGCTATCCATCTGAGGTCTCCCTTCTTTTCACTTAAAGTATACACAAGTGAGTTTGGTATAACCTTTAGGTCACTTTTTTCTTTGCCTGAGTTAATATTTTTGCAGGTTACTGATTGTGTCTTCATTACCAAAGAGTGTTGTAGGAATTCAGTGTATGTTTTTAATGAGCTCTTAGATTTTTAAAAACTTTAGTAAAGGTAACATTATATACCTACAAAACCTAAGATTTCATCTGGAGAAAATAATACAAGCTTACTTACTTAAGTTCAAATTTCTACATCTACCATGAGGCACACCACACACAAACAAGATACAATACTGAGTGCCCATTTCCAACACCTACGAAAAAAAAAAATCACAGCAAAATTCTGAGCTCATCATGATTAGTCAAGACCTTATTCCTTCACTGGTGATTAACACTAGGGAGCAACTGAAAAGAAAATGAAAACAGACTACAGAGAAATGACCAAGTTCTGTCATGGAGAAAATTAATTGGAGCATACTCTCTCTGACTCCTGTTGCTCATTGCTATGTAGGTCTCCTGTATTTGTTGAGAAACAACCTTAAATGTCTTTGGGAGAAGGTTATATGCTGCTCTCCAAACCACTCTTAATTGCTATTAACTTTTCCCCTTCCTAGTCAGCACAATGTGAGTCAGAATAAAGACTGCAATCACAGGAGCCTTGGCTCAAAGTTCGCTGTGTGACACGGAGCACTTGACTTCCTTAATCTTATTTCCTCAGACAGTAAAAAAGAGAGCTCATTACAACTAACCTGCAGATTTTATGACTCAATGATACCATAAAGGTTTAGTAACCACATTTTAACTATTTGGAAAACACGAGTTATAATGGTCTAATCAAAATTCTAATTATTACATATAACTATACACATGTACACATGTGTACAGTTGCTCATTTCCTACGTGTAAATGAAATATACACATGTTCATTTACCTATGATAGAATCTACAGATCAAAAACACCATCCTTCCATTTCTCTGCCTCAGAATGGAAGTAGGAAAACGCCATATGAAGGATATGATTAGACACCTGAAATGACCTACTCTGACAGGAGCAGAGAATAGAATCCACTACACAGGCTCTGGGTCTCCCAACTGTCTGCACCCTTTGCTGATCCCATAACCTTGGACAAGTGGGTAAATTTCAGCTTCTGATTCCCTCTCCATTGCATGAAAAATTAGATTATCTCCTTCACTGGGTGTTATGAGCATCGCAGGAGCTAATTTTGTACAGGCCTAAGTGCAAAGCTGGGCAAAGAATAAGCCCTGAATAAATGTTAGCTAGTGTGCTCTCATTTGCGGGTTGCCTATAAAGGGTTTCGTCTATGGTCCATTTACTTTCAGTTTATAATTTAACAAAAATAAGCAAGCACCTCCCAGAACACTCCTACATAAATTGCTTTGAATGAAATCCATATACTGTGATAAAGCTTAGCAAAGGAATATATCATGTGTAAAAACAATAGCTGTCTTGTAAAATCCCTTTTATAATAAGTAATAAAACCTTTTAAGTTTGAGATGTATTCAAGCTCTAGTTTGGTGCTTCTCTGCATAAGAATTACCTGGAGATTTTAAAAGTACAATGCACACAGAGGATCCAACCTAACATGCTGAAAACTGACGCATAAGGAAGAGCATCAGCCCACCTTCCCACTATGAACTGTATTTCAAGGTAACCAAATAGCCCTAGCAGATAAAAAGTTCTTCTATAAAACAATTCTAGGTAATAGATGGAGAAGGAAGAATACAATTAGGAAATCTTCATTTTGCAACTCTTAGAGTAAGACAATGGTCATGAATGAATGACAAAACCATTTGGTACAAAGTTGATGAGGAATCCTACAATAAAACAATTCAGCTCTAACCAGTCAAAGCCAGTGGTCAGTCTTAACCACCACTGAATTTGTTTCCTTGAGACAAGATGCAAGAAAAGGAGGGCTGAGGGATGAGAAAGGAGAAGAAGGTTTGGGAGAAAAGGAGAGGGAAGACAAAGGGGGAGAGAGAGAAAGGAGAAAAAGAGAAGGAAGAGGAAGAGAGGAAAAGAGGTGAGAAGGCCTGAAGAAGAGGAACGAGGGAAAGAGCAAAGGATGGGCGAGTGCGTGGGGATGGGAGCAAAGGATGGGCGAGTGCATGGGGATGGGAGAAAAGAAAGCCTATGATTGAAGCAGAGAAGGCAAAGAAAGTACAGTTCCTGACCCTCACTGATCCTGAAACTCGCCACATTCTTGTCCTTCAGTAGCAAGGCACCCAATTTCCTTATAATAAATTATGTTTGTTCAAGACAGCTGATGCCAGTTCTATTGTTTAAAAGCTTCAGAGTTTTGAATTACAAATCGAATTCAGAGAACAGAAAAGGGGTCTATTTTATTCCTAAATTAAAACTCAATTAAATGAACTATTTCAGATTGGTTATTGATAGATATTCCAAATTACAAAACATTAGAAAATGAATGTAATCAATAATTTACCACATTATGAAAAGACTCATTCCAATGAGTATAAATTGGAATTGTGATCCCCCCCCAAAAAAATGCAAATTTTAAATAACCACCAGAAAAAGAAAAAGTAGAAAATCTGTTTAAAACAAACACATTCTCTGGATATTTCGTAAATATAAATCTGGATTGATTGATTGATGGATGGAAGGGAAGGGAGGGAAAGATGGAAGAATGGGAAAGGAAGGAAGTATGGATAAGAGGCGGGTGGGAAAAACACAAATTCAGATCCTGCTAAACAAATATTGATAATTCAAAAAGGTCTGTCTGAACAGCAGAGATTTGTGTAGTGGCAATAAAATGCCTCAAACGAAACAGGTTCTGGAGACCAGGCTCTGACTAGCCGGCCATGTTGTCCTGAAGAAATCATTTCATGGTTCTCCCTTCCCATCAGATGAACACTCAGACGAACTAGTCTGGGGGACAGAGGGGTTCCTGTGAGGATTCAATGCGGCATTGTACATGAAAGTCTTTTTCAAAGAATTGATCTCTGTATAGAAAGTATTAAAGTATTTCCAAAGTCCAAAGTGTAAAGTAAACAAGATCGAAGACAGAGTACTAATGTAAAATGAACTATTCTAGTAAGTAACCGAGAAGCTTAGTTCTCTCAGTTCCTAATTGATAGACTGATTATATCTATCAGGAAAATAAAAACTTAATTTGTATAAAATTGTTCAGTGATTCAGGCTTGGTTAATTCAGGCAGGTGTCACCCACAATTCATCTCTATCAGCAAGTTTTTATTACAATGCTATTAGGCTGCATGAGGAAAAATTAAATGAATCCAAAATGGGTATATTTGCTCATTTGAAATCTTATTACAACTTCTTATCATTAAGTCTACTCATTTTCTTCTCTGCTCCATGCCAACTCCCTGCTTCTGTAACCTTGAAAGCAGGGGTGCCACAGGGAGGAAACTACCATTCCCACTTCGGCTCAACAGAGAAATGTTCTCAAGCTTCCAATGATAAAAACAGTAAAAATTAAGACATAAGGAGCATATCCCACCTTTAAAAAAATAAAAGAACTGTCAGTGTCTATAGGATCCCCCAATCAGATTCAAATCCCAGCCACCCCACTGATTTCAGGACGTGACTTGAAGCAAGTTACTGGACATTGCTGAACTTGCCTGCTCTGTTGCATAGGGAGAATAGACAATAGCGTAGTTGTCTCCTAGGACCATTCAAACAATTCGAATGGGGGGATGCGCATAAAGCACCAAGCCCAACGTCAGTCACAGAGTCACTACTGACATGCACTGGTAGGCAGCATCGCAGAGTCCCAGCGCTCCTGGGAAGGTTAGAACTTGAGTGTAGAAGCAAAACTATTACAAGTTTACTCACTCTTGTGTGAAGTAATGACTAAAGGAAGAGCAAAGATATGAAAGTCATTTGAGGAAAAGAAAAATGTAATGATTTGGGGTTGTATGGTTAGAGTTCTCCAAACAAACAGCTGAAGGGATGTATTATACATATTATACAC
>PVKM010024867.1:0-20263 GCA_004027735.1 Carollia perspicillata
CCTTTTAAAGGGATATTTGACAATATGTGGAGACATTTTTGGTTTTGACAACTTAAAGTGCAACTGTCAACCTATGGGTAGGAGCCAGGGATGTTGCTAAACATCCTACAATACACAGTACAATCCCAACAATAAAGAATTATCTACCCAAAATATTAAGAGTACCAGTTTTGAGAAACCATGCTCTAGAGATCTTATTATGGTTAATCTGCGTATAGTGCAGTTTTATTTGCCCAGGAGTTATGTTGAATCTTAAAAGTGACTGTACCAAAAATATTTTCACACATTAAGTATACATCAGGTTTAAATAGCAAAAGTAATGTTATTGTCCCTTTCCCAAGAACTTGACAACAACTCACTGTATTTACAAGTACTGACTACTATTATAGTCATCTTCCTAAAATACAAGTCTGTTCCATTAACCATCCCTTATAAAGATATTCATAGTAACAGCCAAATTTACTGAATATTTAATTTCTGTGAGGCATTGTTCTGACTACCTTCTTTTAATTTTCACAATATTTCTATGAGGTAAGTACTATTTCATCCCCATTTTACAAATGATGAAAAGGAGTCACAGAGAATCTAGCTAGTTTACTAAGGCCGCCTAGTTAGAAAATGGTAGAGTTGAATTTGTTTGTTTGTTTGTTTGTTTGTTTGTTTGTTTAGCTAAAATGTCTTTAAAAAACCTTTATTGAACACCTTTCCCACTTATAGCATTGAGGCATACCTGATACTTGATTAAAAATGTCTAAAAGTTTGCAAATAAACCCCTATTACCTTCAGAGCTAGTAATCCCAACCAGGAAAAGATTTAATATTGTAATAAAATTTACAGGAAAACAAGAGCAACGTGCCAGCAGGGTTGAGTATTCCTTCTGGAGCTATGTAGGGTGATTATACAAATCCAGTGAGAGGACTGCTTTCTGGGTGAGGAAGACAATGTATCAACTTAGCACCTGAACCTAGGAGGATCAGTTTTCATGGATCATCGTGAAATTCATGATGTAATACAAGTTCATCAAAGACTGTTGGTCTTAAACCAACTTGAATTATATACTTAGAACTGCTTTGAGGTTCTTAGAGAAATACTTTTATATTTAAGGATATTAAAATAAATTTTTGTATCAATGTTAGCTTATCTTAGTATCCTACATTTGAGCAATTTTAAGCAAAGAAAGTCTATTTTTAAAATATCATTAAAAAGCAAGCATGGCATATATATACTTATAGAAGTCATCTCTGTCCTTCAGGATTATAACTGTTTAAAATATCTCAGAAAAATAAACAAATTCCAGTGAGGTAGTCTCTGATATAAATAGGATTAGAAGGTGAAGAGAAAGTAAAGAGAGAAAAGACATTTCAATTTTATATTAAAACTCTGATAACTTAGTGTCAATGTTACAAAGTACATGTTTTACATTGTGTATTTGTGTGTGTGCATCCACACATGCATATTTGCTAGAAAAAAACGTTTCACCATCCTTTGGAATGGCTGGAATTTAAATTACAGTAGCATACTATATCATATTATATGGTCATAATTAACTTCAGATGGACTTTAATATGCTACAAACAATAAAACAATAAAGTTCAAAGGATTCTAGCTTTATAATTCTCTGTAAATCTTCACCTTCTTTACCTCTTTTGACTCCCCCCCCCAATACCTTGAAACATAAAAACTTCACCTCTGTTATACTCATGCTCATTTCCAACGCTGAAGATTTACTCAAAAGGTCTTCTCGACTGTCACGTCCTCCTGGCTCCCACCACCTATTGAACCTTGTTTGATTTCCAAAGCTGACTTAAAAGTCTTGCTTTTTGGCTGAAGGTTTTTCTGCCTGGTTGCTATAGCTCATAATAATATGACTTTTATAGTGCTTACTAACTGAGAGAAAAATGTGGCCTTTAAGCATCTATTCTGTAATAGGGATGATAGACAGTAATAGAAACATAAATTAATATGAGATAGATAAAATAAAAGGTACACTTGAAGTTTATTTATCACATATACGTAACCCTGAACTGAGCTTAAATGTTCAATCTGTAACATGTATATAATACCCACCTGCACAAGTGCTGTATATATTCTATTGTCTTACTGACAGGAGAGACTTTATGGAATATGCATGCATATATATACACATTTTCATATATGTCATGTTTTATATAGGTGTAAATACATACATCTGTATATGTGCATACCTATATATGTATATTTAAATACATATGTATTATTATCAATATTTATTGTTATCAAGAGAAAAACTGTCTAACTTTCAACTCTGGCTCTGTCAAGCATAGCTAAATGATCTTGGGCTACTTACTTAACTTGCTGAGCCTCATTTCCATTTCCTCCTTCTTAATAATGAAGAGAGCATTCATGGACTAATAGGCCATGTGCTTGATATAACTCTAAGCTTCCTGAGAACACAAGCAGAGATGAACGCTCTCAACAGACCCTAACTGACTTTATTTATTACCAAAGTTCCACTGAAGAAAACACAAATTCATGTTTCAGAGATTTGGGAAGATCCAGATTTATTCTAAGGTTGAAAATGTATGCCTTCAGCTAGTAAATGTGACTAAGTTTAACACCACAGGGCAACCCAAGAAAACCTTTACTAGGATTGCTATGATATTGGATTTTCTTTCTTTCCTTATTTCTCTTTTTTCCTTCTTAATCTGCTCCCAATTAATAAGAAATCTGAAGTGTGAATCAATATAATACTAGGTGTGAAGAATTCCCCAAGCTGGATTTATATTACTTAAGTTCCATCCTTCTTGGTCTATAACTTTGTTAAACACAACCATTTATTGATTATTGTTCAACAAAGATAAACTAATTCAATTTTCTAATAATTATATCCCAAAGTCTTGAGGCTGTCTATAAGCCTTATCTTTAAGATAGTATAGTTATGTTACCCTTGTTACTTATAGATATTTTGGTTATTCAATTGCAAAATGAAAAAGAAAATGATATTTGTTTCTCTAGATTTGAACTTGTAGCAAAGATAAATCCCTAGGGTATAGGGTCCACGTTATTTTTTACTTTACATACTTTTTATTTTCAATTACAGGTGAGATAAAATATTATATTAGTTTCAGGTGTACAATACAGAAATTAGAAGTTTATATAACTTACTAAGTAATCACCCCAATAAATATAGTACCCATCTGGCACCATACATCATTATTAAAATGTTATTGGCTATATTTCCTATACTACACTGTACATCCATGTGACTACTCTGTAACTACAAATTTGTACTTTTTAATCCTTCATCTTTTTCACCAATCCTCCATCCCCATTCCCATATTAAAGAAGACACCTCAGGTTTTCTTGTTTAAGATTCTCTCTTTGTCTTTAACCTTTGGCATTTCAATTTTGATATGTTTTGGTGTGGGCCTTTCTGGAGTCACCTTGTTTAGGATTGTCTGTGCTTCGTTGACTTGTACATGTATTTCCTTCACCAGATTAAGGAAGTTTTCTGTCATTATTTTTCACATAGGTTTTCAATTCCTTGCTCTGTCTTTTCCTTCTGGCATCCCCATGATGTGAAATTTGGTATGCTTGCAGTTGTCCCAGAAGTTCCTTATACTATCCTCATTATTTTTTTATGACTTTTATTTTCTTTTTATTGTTCTGATTGTTTTTTTTTCTGCTTCCTTGTCCTTAAAATTTCCGATTTGGTGCTCTGCTTCATCTACTTCATTGTTGATTCCCTGTAATGAATTCTTCATTTCAGTTAGTATAGTCTTTGTTTCTGACTAGTTCTTTGTTATGTTTTCTAGTGCCATTTTTATTGTTTTCTATGTCTTTGTTGATGGTGTCGCTAAGTTTATCTATTCTTCCCCTAAGTTCATTGAGCATTTTTATAACCAGTGTTTCGAACTCTGCATCTAGATTGCTAATCTCCATTTGTTTAGTTCTTTTTCTGGAGTTTTGTTCTATTCTTTTATTTGGGCCATGTTTCTTTGTCTCTTCATTTTGGCAGTTTCCTTGTTTTGGTTTCTATTTATTATATAAAGCTGATCTCATAGGCGTGGTAGAGAAGCCTTATGTAGTAGGGGTTCTGTAGGGTCTAGTGGCACATCCTTCCCAATCTTCCAGCAGGCAGTCCAGGTGGCTCCTTCCCTGCATAGGCCATGTACACCCTCCTGTTGTAGTTGAGCTTTGATTGTCATTGGCATGTCAATGAGAGGAATTTCTCTCCAGGCAAATTGCCTGCAAGGACTGGTTAAGAGCACTGTGGAGGATCAGCTGTGCAGGGGCCCACCCCATGGAGCAGAACTTAACTGAGTAAGGCTCTACTTCCCAGTGAGTCTGCCCCTTGAGTGTGTTGCTTGTGGAGGTGGCACTGCGCCTTCCAGGAGGTGCAAACTAAAGTCAGCTGCCACCCATGTCCATCCCAGAGCTAGTTGGCTTGAGCTACAGAACAATTGGCAGGTGGATGCTACTTTTGCTAGGTATAGCTGTGATCAGGAAAGGCCAAGCTGTGAACCAAAGCTGGCTTCTGCTAGTGTCAGGCCTGGGGCCAGTTAGTGAGAGAGACGTGGCACACCAAGGCCAGATGATGCTTGTTTGAGAGATTCTAGGAAAATGTGAAGCATGAGCCTTGATAGGCAATTTGTATAGAAAAAACAGTGGAAACAGGTTGGTTGGGCCTACAAGTTGGAGGGGGTAGGGCCTCAGGGAATCTTTAGGGAGGGGAAAACAGTGTTGTCAGGTTGATGGAGACTCAGATACGGTGCCCACCTGCTGGCTCTTTGTGGAGAGGGATCATCAAAGGAACAATGGTTTCTGTCTGTCCTTCTGTCTGGGAGAAAGGTACCCTCCAGCTCACACCTTTATACCAGACAAGTCAGTTTCTCCTTGAATGGCCCTGGTACCTTTCCAGCTGCTGCCCCAGCGCTGGAGTTCAGAGCAAGTGAGTCTGGGTAAGTCCATGAGCTAAGTTTAAGGGGAAAGCCTGGGGCTCCAGAGCCTTCAGTCTCATTCAGCCACAATCCCTGCTGGCTTTTAGGGCCAGAAGTTGTAGAGACTTTTCTTCCTGACACTGGAAGCCTAGTCTGGGGATTCTGATGTGGGGCTGGGACCCCTTGCTCTTCAGTGGGGACCTCCACAGCCAAGATCTGTCTCCTGATTTTTATTCACCACAGACAGGTTTAGGATCAGCCTGTTCCGCATCTCTGCCCCACCTGACAGTCTCGATGTGGCTCTCTCTTTGTATCCTGGGTTGTGGAAGTTCTGGATTTCAGGTGGTTATGAATGATGGTTGTTCTGTAGTTTAGTTGTAATTCTGATGTGGTTGTGGGAGGATTACAGTTCTGTATTTACTGATCTGCCATCTTGACCACCATTTTAGGACTTATGTTTGGATCATTCTATATTTCCTGCATCTACCCGGTTGTATGCACATAGTAGCACTCAATGTTAGTTGGCCTGAATTAAAGTTACAATATATAAAAATCTCTTTGAATTTAACAGGTTATTATTAGGCATATTGATGACACTTTGAATTAACAACCACACTTCTCACATCCAATGAATTTTAAAGAAAACCTGTTATGGATATAAGCATCATCAGAAGGAAAATAAGATCCAACCTACAGGATAAGAGCAATTAAAATTTTTTATTTGTATCAAGGAATCAGATGTCTCTTTTCCTAAATCAATGTTAGGTCTACAAACTGGCTTAAATACAGGGTTTCCAAATTGCACTTAGTCATGTTTTCCTTATTTGTGCATATTTTATGTATTTCATTCTGCCAAAAGACTCGTAGCATGACCCCTTAATGAACTTTGAAGTAAAGGAAGGACATTGGGACCTACAGAAAGCTGCCAATATTGACCTCTCTTCACAGATGTTGTGGCACTTAGTGATGAAAGCACCTTACAGCTTTCAAACGATAATTAATTTTCTGTAGTGCTTCAAATAAGATATTCAACTCCTCACTTTTAATTAAGATTCCTTTTCTTGCTCCAAGTTTAAATTATGTCCTGAAAGCAATTTTTGTCAATTGCTTTTTCATGTGAAAAATATAACTATGAACTAAATTTTGTTAGTGTTATACTCATACTTTTAATAATAAAGTTGTCAACAAAAAGCGAACAAGACTCTTCCGCTCGTTTAAAATATCCCATTCTATACGTAAAGTAGAACGATTCCAGAATACACTGATAATGAATAAGTATCCTGGTTTTCTAAAAAACAAATACATTCCCCTGGTAGCTTCTATATTACCAGTTACTATACTGTAAATGAATCATTAAGAGCTTGAGTTCAAGTAGAAAAGTAAAAACCCTGTAGATCTTTTCACTATAAATGATAATTATTTATGTTAGTATCTGAGTATAAATTAACTTTATAAAAAGGAACATAAGACATAGAGCAGTGTTTAAAAAGCAATGACTCCAAGGCACCGATTCTATGTGCCTGTTGCTTTATCGTAAAAAGGGGAAGATGCGTAACAGCGGTATTTTCCTTCTTGGAGACGTGACGTTTCTGCAGCACCCGTCTAGCATCCATGTGCCGGATTCTTCAGTGTGAAGAGACAATTGTAGGAATTGTAGCCACAGTGGCGTTTCTCATTTCTGGCTCTGTGAAATTTGTGAATTTCTCTATTCCGGCTTTTTGAGTCAAAGCTACAGGCCTCAGAGGCAGCAGTTACCCTGGCAAGGCAGTTCTACGTCTTTTGACTGTTATTCACGAGGACCTATTCTGCAACCCTCTCCTCTAAATTTTTCCAGCCGTTTTCTAAACAGCCAATCCCCTAAATCTCATCCTTCTCAAAATATCTTGTGTGGTTCTATTTCCTGGGCTGAACCCTGAATGACATATCACCCACTGTTTTTGCTTTATGGAATAGAAAACCAACCATATAATTCTTTGACACTGAAAGTAACAAAAGGAGAAGGAAGTTTGGCTGCCTCCTCACTGGTTCCTTGATGGTTTAAGTGGGCCCTATATATCAAAGGTATGTATTAACTTAAATCCCTTGAGTTACAATGGGGGCATTTACCCAGAATCCAGGGAGAATACGTAAGCTTGGAGGACCCCTATAGACATGTCATTCTATGTGTTCCTGGGATCAGTGAAGTTGTGTTAAGTGTATAACCACAGAATTCTGCTTGGAGAGCCAGTTGGAAGACTTGGGACCTGAGAGGCTGTTGCTGTACTGGGCCACAGGTAACAGCTGAATCACTGGAGCACCAGTAATACTGAGATGGGAAAGTGGTGCTTCTCTTCAGCAGGAGAAGGTCCATTTTTCCCGCTAAAATGTCATTCTGAAGTAAATAGCCCTGGTTACCTCCAGATAACAGGAGGGATGCCACTGTTAAATAATAGCACTCACCTATTGACCTTGGCCTTTTTGGAGCCCTTGGAAGAATGATACCAGTGGGGATCCTGCCCAGCAGCTGTGGGGGTGAGTGTGTTAGTGATCTGACATAATTTGCTCTCCATTTTTATGACTTCTCTGCTTTTATGGAAATATTAGGTAATAAATATAGATATAAATCCAAGCAGTCTCCTGTCTTCTAGGCCTCTCATAAACTGTTCAGAACTATAAGGACATAAGAGCTATAGTGACTGAAGAGGTAATGTGATGTATCCAAAAAATGGGTTTTGGCATCAGACAGCCCTAGACACTTGAATCCCTTGTCATCCACGTAGTAGTTTTGGTCTGGGGAAGGATTCTTAAACTTTCTCAGCTGAAGTTTCCTGGTTTGAGCATTAGGAACCATGAAACAGTTTTCAGAGAATGCAAATTGCAATGACATGATTATAGTCCTTGCATGTAGCTGTTTGGTAAATGTTAATTCATTGCCTTTTCCCAACTGTGCCCCTGCCACCCGCACATTGATCTGTAGCAGAAATGCTTTTACAGAACACCAATGTGAGGAACTTGAGCACTTTAATAAATACGTGTTTACAGAGCATTGCATTGTCAGAATTTTAAATTTAGATTAGAGTTCAGAGTATGAAACGCAGGTACAGGAGATGAGATTAAATAAGTTTTTATGAGCACAGTTTGGAAATGAAAGGAAGCTTTTAGAAAATGCAGACTTCTTTGCATATTTCCCTTCCTATAACAAGATAAAGGTTTTAATTGTTATACTAGTATATTTGTCAATTAATATGTCTTTTTCCCCTTAGATATTTTATATTCCAATATTTCTGGCAATGATGTCCTAAAGCAATGACAATTTGGCACTTGATTGATTAATGACAAATTGAGAGGCTTATATCAAGAAGAAAATAATCGACTTAAAGCTAGTCAATCAATAGACCTTTCCTTGAAAACTTTTCTGATAAATTATCCATATTTTTTTTAATTATGGGAACTTCTGTCCATATCTGCTTGGTAAAAAAAGTTGTCTTCTCTGAACGAACTTCATTCGTGCTGTTCAGAGAGCATATCAGCTCCAGCAGGTAGTCTGTCAGCCTGCAGCATTCTTTGCTTTTCCTCTTTTTCTACCCCAGGAGCATCTCTGAACGTAACTGGAAGCACCTTTATGGTGTTCTTGTCCTCCCACAGCTTCCACTACAGAGTTTCTCTCAGGTAGAGTGTGGACTGGGAGCCAGATCCACCTGGGATAGAATCCCTGTTCCTCCACTCACTTACTGTTTGGTGTCTGGTTTGTTACTTAACCTGAGAGCCTCAATTTCTCCATACGTCTTTGAAGGTGGGAATGACACTTACCTATAGGCATGCTATGAGGGTTCAATAAGATAATGTATGAAAAATATTTCTTGTACATAGGAAGTATTCAGTAAATAGTATTTGCTTTAATTTAAAGAATTATTCTGATTTATGTTCATGTCCTGTACCTGCAACTGGCCCTGGCTGGAGACTCATAAACCATTTCCCCACTGGCAACGTTAAGATGAATTGGATTCAGTACATAAAGTCTCAAGTTTCCTTCAAATATTGATATCCATTACTGATTTTCAGAGTTTTTCATCAGTGTTGAACAATTAAAAAGAGGAGGAAAGGAATTAGAATTCCTGCTGAAAAAATGGAAAAGGTGAGATTACCTATCTGTCTATCTGTCTATGGCTGGGCTTTAGCTCCCCACTTCTCTTCTCTTTTCTTTGGAGAACTAGTTAAGTAATCATCATTTATGCACATGAGAGGGTTCTACTGAACAGCATGTTGGAGTAGGGCTCTCAGTAGAGCTCTCTGTTCTACTCCGACAGAGCCTGTGCAGATACTCACTGATTTTGTATGCATAAAAAGCAACATTTCTGCAAGCTAGCCTGTAAGCAGAGAAGGTAACAATCTTGGAATAAAAACTGGGAAACTAATTGGAAATTGATCCAATTCTAAATTCCTGATTCGCCTAAGAAAGCAGGATCCATGCATATTTCTTAATTGAATGGACAGTCAATCCTACATTAGTCTTACCTTTTAATTATCCTGCAGGAGAAATCCTACCGACTCTCCTAAACTGCCTGCTGACTGTCCTGATTGAGCACTGATTTAACCTCCTTTGACTAGATGTATTTGGGCATCTGCCCAGGGCCATTCACCTGCATACATGATATTTATTAAAGTTCAACATTAGAAAATACTATGTTTTGTGTTAAACATCTTACCACAAAGATTACAATCACATTTTCATAACAATACATCTCATGCCTCAGAAGTCTTTATGTCACAGCTCAACTTATTACATATTCCAAAGGAGAACAATTTTAAAAGCTTTGTAATCCTCCTTATGTTTATTTCCCCGTTCACTTACTAAAGCTGGACCATATTTCAGAGTTTCATCAATAGTGAAAGCAGGTTTCAAGGAACATCAGAGTTATGATGGCATCCCTAACTTAACATTCATAAAAAAGCTTGAAAGTACATGCTTGGCTGGTTATACCCAGGACTGCACTTAATTTAAACCCAGCTCTTTATTTTCCCCTGAAGTGTCTGCTGTGTTTGACATATCTTCAGTTTTCATAAGCTGTTTATGCCTGCTCAATATCAAGGGCATTTCATACTCAGAATAATTTAAGCCATTGGATGAACTGATTTGAATAATGACAAAATAAAGAAAACAAGGCAGCAAAATTAGAAAACTATATCGCTTTACAGTAGAAATAACTGTTAGAGTTCATTTTATTCCCCTCCCTCCCTCTCCTTGGACCCAAAGAAAAGGACTTTGCCAAGGTCCTATAGTTAGTTGGTGGCAGAACCTAGTCCAAAGCCAATGACTCTCAGTTCTTAGATGAGTGCTCTTTCCATAGCAACACGTGGCCAAACAGGTAAAGCCAAGGGTTATCGCTATCCTGCTCCAGCAATGCTAAACTGTAGTGTGTAAATAAATCTGACTAGTGCACTAGACAACAGAGTATGAGAAACCACAATTAGTATTCTTTTTTATTATTCCTTTGACCAGGTAAATTAAAATCAGAAGTTGAGTGCTCTAGCACAAACCTGAAGCCCTAAAGTTCCTTAAAGTGCCCACTGCTGTCTGCCTGCAGGTCTTCAACTACATAATCATCCCAGAGCCTACCTACTAGTCAAACGAGTTTGGAAACCTGGGGAGTTCTGAACCTTACAGAATCCTACTATTTTCCATTCAAAAAGGTGCAGTGGCCTACAATGAGGTGTGTTGATCTTCTTGTGTCCTCCTGGACTACAGCTTTGCAGTCTCCAGGGAGCAGATTCTGGAGTCTATGGAATCTAAGCTATTTTTCCATTGAAAGTGATGACCGTTTTTCTGGAGGTACAAAAATAGGGCTTCAGGCACTTATCTGCAATTCTTTTCTGGGCCAGCTGCTAGAACCAGTGAAGCCCAACAGTAGCCTACCATCCGCCTACTCCACCTGTGGTCCACAGACACAGTTTTCCTTAGGAAAGCCCCTCTATATGAAGCGGGAAGAGAGAAAAACAAACCACAAAGGGAAACCTAAAAGATTGAGGCACGGCCACAAAAAGAGCTGATCACGTCAAGGCAAAGGGAATTTTATGTGGTTTGAAAATCAGTAAGGTTGTTCACTGTTGGTGTTTATTGCTTTGTGTGTGTGTGTGTGTGTGTGTGTGTATGTGTGCACCAGATATGTTCCTTTATTCTAAAACCAGTGTCCTGTGGTGTCAAATAGTTAAATCAATACAATCACTTTTAATACACCTTGTTTTTCCATTTTAAGCAAAATTTTGAATCTGGTTTTCTTCTGTAGAGTACTCTGTCAACCAAAAAAATGAATGTTAGTAACTGCCCAAGAAAGATGCATTCATTTTATTTAATGAAAAAAGAAAAGTCTATGCACTTTTATGTATATTACATGAAATTAGATCTTATTATTCTCAGTGGTAAGAGGGGGAGGGTAAACCTCATACTGCTTTCTCTAAAGTAACAACACATTTTTAATAAATATAACAGACAGGCATATGAGTGAGTAAATTAGAATTCTTGCAAGTATTTGCTACTGCTTAGACGCTTCTGAAATTTTTCTTATGGTCTAGCTTTCCAAGAGTTTATAAATCCCTGATGAAATTTAGTTTAATTTGTTTATAGATTTCCTTCTTGTTTGGCTCACAGCTAATAACTTATTTATTCTCTAATAACCCTTCCTGTCAACACTTAGCATCACATATAATCAGGATATTTTTTAAAAACTCAATTCATTTTCAAAGAACAAAAATATGGCAACTTGATTCTGAAATAATTGTGAAAACAATGATTAACACTCTAAAGACAACTTCAAAAAAAACTAAATTGATGATTCTTACTTAAAGCAATAAAGTTAAGTTTGACACAGATGTTAATATAGAGTTGTAATATGTTGGCTTAAAACTCAACTGGATTTGATCTCTCTAGCCCTACGCTGGCACATCTACCTGTTGTTCGGCGTCTCATCCCAGCACACAGGCCTACATTGCTTAAAGATATTCTGAGTATTTAATCACATTCAACTCAAGAGAATTTCATTCATCGAAGAAAGATAATCCACAGGTTCATGTCACTCTCCATACTTACCACATGCTTAGAAATGTGTATTTGTGGTGAAAATTATGAGGAATTAGTATATTCATTCATGCTCTCAAAAACATATTGCCTTATTGAATATTACATATTTTTATAAGGTTTAAATCCACTGACTTTTTTTTCTAAAATATTAAAATTATTTTCCCATGCGTTATACTGTAAAGTTCTACCTTAGCTTTAATATAATATTTTTTATAGATATGAGGTCACCAGATTCTCTTCAATAGTCCTCTCTGACCATAGTCTTACATGAAAACATATAATTCAGGAAAAGGAATGTTGACCCCTTGGGTAGCTGTACCTTCGGGTGTGTTGGTAACTGTTCACCTTAAAAGCACACAGTTCCTATAACTTTCCTGTTTCTATTTGCTTCTCCATGAAGAGTAATTTAATGTAACAGAGAAATTTAAAAAACATATTAGAAAACTTACAATTTCATTCTTGATAATGCTTCTTTTTAACACAGTAGAGTTATACTAACACAAAGTTATTAAATTTGTGGAAACATTGTTGTGAGTTACATCTCAATAGTCTCTTTCATAAAAGTAATTTCTTTTATATCTTAAATCTATGTTTTTCATTTTGTTAACATTTTATGGAATTGTTTCAGACCTTTAGTTTTACTATTTGTCTTTTATTTGGTATACATTGATATTTCTTTTGTCTTCAAATAAATTAAAAATATTTCCCAATAAAACCATCTCAGCGAATGACAAAGTATGGTCCTGGGAGAGAAGTTTAATATTTAATTTTAACTACCTTCCATTTCAATTTGAAACTTTAAAAATTAGTCATTGAAGCCCTTTCTCATGTCATCTGGTATAATGGAAAAAATATCTAAAATATGTATCTGTGGTCATACCTACCTCAAAAGTTAATTTGTAACTCTAATATATATTAAGGATAAAAAGGACCAGAGCTCCCTAAGTAAGTGGAAGTGATTATTTTTTCTCACATTTAAGGGGAATATTCAATTTACTCAAGCTTGATTAGACTTGAGTTAACTATATGCAATCATGTTCAGTAAAATATTAAAACCTAAATAAACTCCATTTTTACTCTTTAAACTTTTGAAAATGAATACAGTAGTCTTCTGTATTAATTACACTAATTTTCCTCATATACTTTGAACCTATATTATGCAAAGGATAACACATGCATACTGCTTTAACTTTGTACACATCACATGCTGTAATAAAACAATCCCATGTAAACTCTAAATAGATGCTACTAACTTAGTGCTTCTGAAATTGTCTCTTGAATACTGAAGATGAGGTAATTGAAATTCTAAACCTTTCATGGATATTGTAAATCTTTTTGGATCATTTATCCACAAATATTTTTCCTGGTTAGTATTTATCACATTCCAGATTACAAGTTTATCTCATTATGATTTATTCCTTTTCCCTGAAGTTCCATTACATAAAAAAATTCTATATAGCCTGAAATCAAATAGTAGAAAGATTCATTTACAATATTCATTTTTAAAAATTAACTTTCATTTTAGAACACCTGGGTCCTCTTAAGACCTTTTTACCCCCATAAATGTCACAGTTAGCGACTAAAAGTCACATGCTTAGGTACAAATTTAGCTTTTTAATGAATATAAACCATGCCACTGGCTAGCCCTCTACAGAAAATAACAAAGAGTTATTCCAAAGCACATTTTTGTCCATGATTCAGTTTGAAAGAATGGTGGACTGACACCACTCAAGCCTCTCTGTGTGTACGTGTGAGACGTGTACGCACTTGTGCTCACCCTGTGCCCAGCAACCCTGTCCCTGTGCCCAGGTCCTGCCCCTGTGCCCATAGACACAGCTTTAAAAATGATTTTGAAGAATTCAGTTTGAGATATGTTCTAGGGAAACAAAATGAAATGCCTAAATCCAGTCAGCCCTTGCTCATTCGTGGTCAGGGAAGAGATTAATGGAATTTTGCATTATCCATGATTAAGGCATAGTAGAAACATGGACTGTCCACCTCCCTCCCAAGTTTAGATCATAAATCAGCCAGCAGCCAGGACCAGACTTCTTCAGAAGAGGGCAGAGGAGCCAAGCTGTCCACAACTAGCTGGGCTGAGCGCATGTATCATGTGTGAGCAGGGGAGGGAGTCTCTGCAACCCTCACTCCAGAACTCTTTCTTATTCACTAGGCACCAAGGAAATTGAGCCCTAAGACTTGGCTCCTTTCTTCCCAGTTGTAGCTGCTGATGGTGGTGAGCTGAACTACTCAGTTATATCTTTTAGCAAAAGTTAGACCACACTCACATAGTTACAAGTTGACTACAGTTTTGTTACCAGGGATTTATCCAGGACTTATTCCTGGTGCCATTAACAGATTAAACAGAGGTATACATATTAATTTAAGTGTGTTTAAGGGTAGTGACATGCTCTTCAGTAATACTTTGTCCTTTTGTGGTTCTGGGTTCATGAAAACCATGAGAATTTTTTGACAAAAGAGAGTATGTAAAAAAGGACACACCATACCAAGGCCGATAGTTATGCTAAATGTGCTTTTAAGTTTCTAAACAATGGCAGGATTTTTCACACTACTGTCCACTTTTGCTGCACAGTATCTAAATATATCTGAACATTTTATTAAAAGATATACTAGGTGAAGATAGTAGATTGCCTAGGTCCAATTTAAGAGTATAAAAGTGATTATAGATAATATAAATCAGAATCATCTCTTAGATTTCTTTTTTTTTACTTTTATGTTAAGAGCATTGTTAGTGAACAGTGTTATTGGACTTGTCTATTAGCAGTGGTGCCTACAAGTTAAAAAAATAATTGTATGAGTATAATATTCGCATTTATTGAGTTTCTAATCACCTCCTTTATAGGAGCTATTCAAGGATTTCTAATTGAATTTATGACCTCGTACTGAAAACACATCAAGAAACTCTCTATGTTTACTCATATAAGCCTAGTTATTTTATCCTTATATTTATTTTTCCTTCACAGTATTTCTTTGGTACTCTAAAAAATATGACTTATTTAAGACGTTAATTAACTAATACAAAATGTACTTCTATTATCTTCATATTTAATTAAGACCTATTTATGTCACTGCCTTGGCGAGGACTACAGTATTTCTGAATGTCAGCCTCTTATCTATTTCCCTCAGCTTTAAAACATAATAAAATGCCCGGATTCTTTATTTGGTTTTTCATGTGTCCATTCTTTCATGTCACAAAAGATAAATTTACACGGCTGTGCTGACAACATCACAGCTTTGAAAATGACTCCACCTGTTACTTTATAAACAGTTCAGTCACTGACTTTAATCCATTTTCTTCTGCACATCACTGTAATGTCAAACTTACAAATTTAAGAATGTGCTTTTCTCAACTTCTAGTTCTAAAGCAAGAGTCCAAAAGCCCACTTGGCTAACACGCACCAACAGAGGTACTGTTTGGACTTAGAATATGCCAGTCAGCGTGCATTCTCATTTAGGGGTATTTGATAGTGGCGCCCTGGCATATCGCTCCTCATGAACAATTGGTGTGGCAATGGTAACAGTCTGTCTTCCTAGGACATGTGCAGGGGGAAAGGGTTGGGTGCTGAGTTATTCATTTCACTTCCCTGTTTGTTATCAGCATTTCAGTATACTCATCCATGATCTATGCATTTTACATAGTCCTGGTAGTTCTATCCCAGGAATCAGATATATATGTTTCATTTATCCTAGCCAATTTTTTTTTTTTCATTTTTAAATATCAGCCTTTCAGAGACCATAGCTTTGGGTTTAAGAAAGTTTATTAGAGCAGAACTAAAGCAAAAGGAATACACACAACACCCTCAGATCAGGGTTTCTGAGAGACTGCAAAGTCTCTGGAGGTCATGGACTCTACCTTGAGGAAACAGGTATTTTTTATAACTTTAGGACAATTCAAGAATTTTTCAAGGCAGGTCCTAGATCTTAGCACCTGTTCATAATCAGAGATTGTGGATTTCTATAAGGTATCATGTAAGAAATTTGTATCCAACACTCAACATCATTGCTTTCTAAGAATTACAGGTCATTGAGCTTCCCTTTCCAGTGGAGAATTTCCTTTTCACTTGTGATACTCCCATGCTGCAAAGTAGAGATGATCTGGGAATTAGTTACTACGTAGGTTCTACTCACAAAATAGCTATTTCAGTTAATAAATTTGCATTCCTACCTGTTTCCTGGTGTGGAGTTCTACCCCAGACAGGATTCATTATGAATCAGTGACATCCTGGGGTAGAATTCATATTTCTCAATACTAACTGGAGAAGTAAGTTAGATTTTATAGCTTGAAAAATCACGGGTCTCTTCTGACTACAACATCATCATAAACTACACAACTGCCATTATAAGCTTTTGCATGTAAAACTTCTATATTTCAAATCAGTTTTCTGTTCCAAATGCCCACCATAAAAAATCAGAGGAAATGAGCTTTTCTGTTAAACAACGGATATATTGTTGAACATTTATTTCTTGACACAGAAAATAACATCGCCTGTTGCACTCACATGGCACCGTGCGGAGGTAGAGGTTGTCGCGAATGATTTGCTGAAGTTCGTGGTCCACAGAACCCTTCTGAAATCGTAAGTTGAGGTAGTGACGAAGATCCTTATCAACGATTCCTCCTAGAATAATAAAGTTTCTTAATAAAGAATGTTGGAAAATATTTTAAATATGTAATTTAATTCTGTCATAAATATACTCATGAGCCTAGTTAAAAGATGCATTATTTCACATTGTTCTTTTGACTTTCTGAAACATTTACTGCCATAATAATAAAATATAGCACTAACTGAGATAACAATTGTCTACCAGGTCTGTGCCCAGTGTTTAGCATGCATTCTTTAATTCACTTTTCATTTAGAATGAAGGCAGAAGGTACGTATTACTCCTGAGCGAACACTGAAGTATCATAGTATATTTCACTGAATGGCTAGCAAGATTTTTTTCCACTTTGCATTTTCCCGTTCATCCAGCTTCTGGCAAGCACCCACACTGCTGTGCTGTCTCTATGAATTTGACTACTAGGTATCTCATGTAAATGGAATCATATAATATTTGCCCTTTTGTGACTGGCTTATTTCACTTAGTATGTCCTCAAGGTTTGAAAAGATTTTTGTTATTTAAATTACTATGGATTTAGATAAGTATGGTGACAAAAGTTAAAAGAAAATAAGCTACACAATTACTGTTTTACTCTCTTTATAAAATCAAAGTAATTTCTCTTTTCTATAAAAATGTGCAGATGTTTCTAACTAGACATCAAGATTTTAAATAATTTAGGTATTTTTCTTTTATTATTATAATTATTATATTATTGTTACAGAAATAATTTTGAGACTATTTGCAATTATAATCTAATGAAAAATAAGTGAGGCCATAATGTAAGAAAGCTAATACTTAGATTTATTCAAGATTAATTTAAAGATAAATATTTAAAGATAATTGTGTTAAAGTATGAAGATTTATCTCAGACTCTTTATATTTTTATACTTGAAAGAATGACTTATAAATCAAAATATCTATAAAATATAGGAATTACTAAAACCCTTACTTTTCAAAAATATTAGGGTAGTTGAGCTAAAACAAAGAATTAATGATAGAAGAAATAAGAAATCTGTAAAGTGATAAAAGTCATATTCTTTTCAAATCCTTCTGACTCTCGAAGTTATAGTTCATCAGTCTATTTGAACCACCATGACCACGTAAAATAACATTAGGTGGGTATGCATATGTGGAATACAAACACCTTTTACTTAAACAGCAGTTAATATATTTGCAAACTATATATTGCAATATTTATGAAGTCTCCAAATTCATTGTTTCCTAATGAATTCCTAATGAATGTTGTCTCCTAATTGCTGGTACAGCCTTAGGAAGATGCCAGAAAAATAGTATTGGAACTGGATTACTAAAGTTCTTATTCTCCAAACAATGTCCCTCATATATTTCAACAAATCTATATTTCCATGCAATGTAATAGCAGAAAATAAATGATATCAAAGGAAAACATATTGCTTATTAGGTGCAAAAATACTACATACAGAATGCCTGCACATATAATTTTCCAAATTCAAAACCATTTTCTCAGTAAAGAAGCAGAGCAGGCAGAAATGGAAGTCATTCCAAACCACCAGCACTGACATCAATAATTATCTATCATTTACATCTTCAAATGCCCTGCATTTCCACGTGTTGAACTTTTTCTTCCTGTCTAATACGTGAGACATGCCAGGTGATGAGATGCTTTCTGGCAGCCCCAGAATATTCTAACTATAGAACAACAGGTACAGTCTGTCCACTAAAAATACCAGAATCATTCACCTCATGTACATAACATAGATAAGCTCACACATATAGTCTAGGATGATTCTTTTTCCTGAAAATATGTATATTATTAATTGAAAACCATTTCTGATACTACAATTACAATACATTTGCCCTGTCAGAATTTATCTGTGTAAGAAAACAGCCAAAAAGGCTGTCTATTCCTTCATGACTTTAATACATTTTTCATATTTTAATCTATTGATATTACTTTGTCAACATCATTTTTTTCTATGGAAGAACCTGCTGAAGCTTCTGAAACTAATATAAAATTTCTCCCATTAATTAAAATGAGTTGTCACAAATTATTACATTTGTTTTGGAAGGAATTTTCTTCTCTCATACTTCACAAGTACCTTATCATCCATAACAATTTATCATAGCATCTTTCAAGTAAGTCAAATTCTTTTACCTACTATCTTTATTATTGCAAAGAATCTGTTGGTTTCCTACCCAATATTCTTCCCTCTATCTTTTCCTTATTAACAACCACAATTTTGTTTCAGGCCCAAACATACTCAGCCCCAGGACATGGAGCACAGTGGTCTGAGACAGCTACCCAATCTAGCTCCCCACTGTCCCAGATGCCCTTCCAGCTTCTCACAGCTGTGTTCTGGCCATCGAGACCTAACACAGAAGGAGGGGATTTTTTATTCATTGAACTAAACTTGGTATCTGAGATATATTAGCCATATTCTGACCTTTAAATGACTTGCATGAGGGAAAACTCCAAAATACTAAGGATGTTAGAGTTGAAGTTAGAAACAGCCCTGGGACCCTGGTAGTTTTTCTAAGCAGCTAAAATATTATCAGCAACTGCTTACCTTAAGATTTCTTATCATCTGAGAAAAGGTGTATACTCATTTTCTAAAAGCATTACAATTTTCTGTCATTTGTAACTCTTCACAATCCCTATGTGTGTGTGTGTATAAATGTTCTACATATGTATATATAACATGTACACATATTTAAAAGAATGTTTTTCCTTAATTGTAAACTTCATTTAGAGAAAAATTAAGTGACAAACAGTGGGCAACACCTGACCTAAACCATAGAGCCCACATTTCAATATGGGCTTTATGTATGTGGAGTTAACAAATCTATGTAAGTTAACATTTTAAAGTAAGCTAAAAAAATACATAGAGTTCAATAAATGTTATCTATTGTTAAAATAAATAATTTGCTGTCTTATTTACCAAAGTTATAATTTGTGGTTTTATTGTTATAGTTTGTCTTGTAGAGTTTACGTTTTGTCATTTGTTACTGACACTTAGACCTGGCAGCTTAAAGGATGTGCACCTAAATCCTCCTGCCGAGCATAGCATTGTCAAGTACACTGTCCCTTAGCTGTTATACTCATCCCTTCAACAAAAGTCAGTGGTTTTACTTACCATTATTTTTAATAGTTGTTGCATTATTTCATTTAATGGTGAAAATTTTATTTTTCTTTATTTTACAAAGTAAAACAATAGATTAAATGATACAACACCTTCTCAAATCGCACATTTGCAATTAGAGACCCGGGAAGGATTCAAACCCTATGATTCTGCTTCTGAAGAACATCTACCACCTGAGGACCACACTTCATACTCCATGCAGTCAAGTCCTTTCTCAGTATGAGCACAGACAAGCTTTCAGCCTGATATCAAAGCATAATGTAAGAAGAACCCTTAGGAGAGAACTTAATTTCAACTCTTCATATTGCAAATGAAGAAAATGAAGCCCACTCAAATTACTTAGCACTGGGTTCAAAATAAAGATGGGGAGAAATGGGAAACAGCAGGGACCAACTCCTATGGATTATTTCTGGAGGAAATGCTACATGTTAACACTTAAAAATGGTGTGCATCTCTACATTTTCAATAGTTTTCATAAATGTCTGTGCTAGAACTGCTTTGTACCCTCCACTATTTAAATGCCCAGATTGAGGAAGCAAAGAAAGAAGATGTGGAAT
>PVKM010024868.1:0-20258 GCA_004027735.1 Carollia perspicillata
TGTTCCAGCACCACCCCCTCTGTCTCCCAGCAATCTGGTACTGGAGCGGGGTTGAGAAGAGTGTGAATCCCCTTGTCAGAGCAATGCTATGATCCCTGGGGTGTGAAGCAGTAGCTTCCTGGTGAAGCAATCAGGCTATTTTTATGCAATTTATTAAGTTCAGTGACTAATTCCCTTTGACCTGTTCTTTTCTTATCAATAATTAGTTAACTAAAAATGGTAGCAGTAACAAAATAGGAGGTTTTCAAAATTTCTAAGTCACTATATTAATTTAATATTTATAAAATATAAAATTTATAAATTTAAATTTTTTGTAGTTTTCAAAATTTTATTTGAGCTAGCAGGAGAACAGGAAACTAAAAATGATAAGACATCAGACTCTTCTCCAGAGTGTCTCTCTGATGACTCCATCAACACTGAATTGACCTTCACCATGAAAGGAAAGCCCAGAAGGACCACGCGTGGACAATGGGAGCTTACTGTGAGAAGCTGTGATGAGCTAGCTCAACCCAATATAACTGACCATTTTAGCAGTTTAATGAATGTACAGATATGGCAAGTATCAGCGAACTGATAGGTTAATAAAATATGAACAATAATTATTAACCAGTGAATAGACAAACATGACAAATATTAACAAATAAATCAACTCCCTATCAGCTGATTAATTAAAGACACAACATTAAAGAAAATACTTAATATGACCCAGAAAAGCTGTGCTGTGTCAAGTGATAAATAAATCTGCACTTCATATTTTTAAAAGTGAATAATTAAGGAGGTAATGTTAGGGAAAATAGATTTCTTTCAAAAACAAGTGGTGCACCTATGATAGTGAATTTTGTGTCTCAGTTTGGCAGGGTCACAGCCCCTGTTATTTCGTCAACCACTTTTCTGGAAGTTTCTCTAAGGTTGTTTTTGAATGAGATTTATATTTGCATTGGTGAGCTTTGAGTAAATCAGACTGTCCTTTATAATATCAAGTTTAGGCCTCTGATCAGCTGAAGTCCTAAATAGAACAAAAGGCTGACTTCACCCAAGCAAGAGGAGACTCAGCAGCAGAAAGACTGTGGGCTTCATCCCCACACTGGACACTGGTTTTTCCTGTCCTGCCAGCTGACTGACTCTGGACAAGAGCACAGCTCTTAGAAATCCTCAGCTCTCCCGAGCCTCCAGCCTCCCTGCGTCTCCCTACAGATTTTGCACTCACCAAGCCTTTAGCAGACAGCGGAAAAGTCAGTGCCTTAAAATGCTCCCTCTCTCCTTCTCTCCCTCTCTCCCTCTCTCTCTCCCTCTTGCTCTCTCTCTCTCTCCCCCCCTCTCACATACATAGATATATAACGATATATCCTATTTATTGGTTCTGTTTCTCTGGAGAACCTTAAATACTTCAATAGTATGGTTCTCATAACGTTTTTACTTGTTATTTTCATGGCTAAAGTCTGTCTCTGATCTCTCATGCTATTTACCCAAGTTTGTAAAGGCTGAACCTCTATGATTTTAGTGCAGTACTTTTAAATTACAAAAAGAGAGCCAGAGAGAAAGAAACAAATCCAGGACATTCTGTGAACAGTGTTACATTGTCGCATTCTATATTTTTGAAGAAATCGCATATTCTTACATTTAATAGTGGTATGTTTTAATTACTTTGAAAGTATGGACATCACGTATTCTGAATTATATATTTATTCACAGCTTCAAGAGATTTGTCTTTCTTATTATTTGAATGAAACTGTATTGAATTTATAGAATAACTAATGTTTGTTCTCCTTTCCTTACCATTCAGACACTATCATCATCATAAAAAAGTGTGTTTATAAATTGTTAAAACAGCAAAGATTATTAGAACACAAGAAATACAATCTAACACTAAGACATTTGATGTGATAAAATGCTCAAATGAAGAATATCAGTCTAACTACCAACTTGAAATCCTTTAAAATTGTATTCCTCTGTTTATATAGATATCTTTGCATTTTCCAACTTGTCTCCTAATATTTCCAAAAATGTAATATGTGCAATATAGTCCTTTGATTAATATGCCTCACAAAACTACTATGCGCAGGACTCTGGAGAAGCAGTGGGGGAAGCAGATAAAAATTAAATAACCCTCTACTTAAACTTTAACATTGCTTACGGTTAAAAACATGAGTTGTAGTGTTGGACAAGCATGAGTTCAAGCAACATGCTTTAGTTACATGGCTGTGTGCCCGGCAATCCATCTAATAAACCTCAATATCCGTGTTGTAAACCAGAGAGGATAATGTTATCTCCACACAGAGCCACTAATAAAATTAACAATGACAGTGCAGGCAATGCGCTCAGCCTGGCACCTGGCAACGTCTGCCTTCATCACTGTTAATTGTTCTCATTAGGTTTTAGCTCTCTAAAGCTGGTGCTCATTGCCCGACAAGGCAACTCACTCAGTGTTTTCCACTATCTGGCTTGGTCCACACTCTTATCATTTGTAGCTTTTATAAAGATCTATCCCGGAAATTGCTGTTTTCTTTTTTAAGTTTGTCGGAATCAATATTAAAATAACCACATCCACGTTTCTATGAAGATTAGGAGTAAATTGAAAGCAATTTAGTTTAGTCTCAGTTAGACAGGATTTTATTTAAGCTATTCAAAAAATCAATTTTAATCTTTATCTTTGTAGTATTGCTTCTAATATTTTATCAGCTCTTAGAAATCCTCACCGTGCCTTGCCCATGTTTACAAATTGTTCTTTACTCCTCTTTCTGTGTAATTGGCTTTGGTAGCGTCCCTGGGCTCCATTCTTTATGGGGGGAGTTGCGATGTATAATATATCACTATTTGTCTTTTCTGTGTTGTCGTCATGAGTAATCCTTTCTTTGCCTGTTCTTTATAACTAATTTTAAACCTGAAACCAACTCCATTGCCTTCTTCTGAATTCCCTTTCATTTCCCACAACAGCATCCATTTTGATTATAAAAACAAGTCAAGTCACTGCTGAATCTCATGTGAGAATTACCTCACTTTTTCTCAGTGTATGGCTCCTATTTAGGAATTCAGCACTGTGTTTGCTACCGCAGGGATGCATCACTGATCATGGTTAGTTTAGTATCTGTTATGACACTTAGCTTTTTTTCTGCCACACTTACATTCCTTATATTTGTGCATTGAAAAATTATTTTTCTCTTCAGATATACTACCCTCTTATCTTGACTGCATTTTTTCCTTGTGCTTTTCATTCAATGAGGTCACTTTGAATGGTGATTTTATCTTCTATACTTTCAGCTATTTTCCTTTCTTCTCTTGTTAATGTTATCTGCCAAGTCAATGAGTGCAGAGAATATTCCATCATCCAGATTTCATAGGGTTTACTGTTAAATAATTCAAGGATTAGCACCGACCACACATTTCTGCTAAGCATACTATTACTGCAGTGGTCATTTCAGTTTTCTTTGATTGACTAGACTGAGCATGGAAACTAAGCTTGTGGTTTGGGTGTCTTTTTAGTGCTGACAACTTAAAACTTCCCATTCATTATCCATGTATTAACAAATTGAGTCTAATCTGCATGTTCAAATATTCAACACTACTATTTGCTTCTGATGGCCTTTGAGATTTGTCTTGCATTATTTCTATAGCCTACGAAAAATAAGAATGAAGACTCCACTGTGACATGCTCTGAGGAAAGGGAGAAAAACTGGTTTGAGTAGAAATAGGACTGTTTGCACCATTTATCCCTTTATTTCAGATTCATTAATACATTGTGTAATGGATGGAAAAGTTGATGATAAAAAATATGGAATACATAGTGATGTTACAAAGACCATATTTCATAGGTAAATGGAAATTCATTTAAATAAAAATGTTATATACTCACTGATAAAAGAAATAGCACATTTAAATAGAGCCCATAGAAATGGCTTCTAATGGAGACAAGTATGGAGAGACAGAGTGGTTAGGATGGTTTTTGGAGGTGTGGCCTCTGGGAAGTGATTTGGTTCTGAAGATTGGATCCCTCCTGAATGGGTTTAGTGCCCTTACAAGCAGAGGCTAGTGGCCTGGCTAGCTTTTTTTAGCCATGTTTGCAACCTGGGAAGAGGCTTCTCACCAGAACCTGAACTCTGGATCTTGGACTTGCATCCTCTAGAACTGTCAGAAAAAATAAGCCACCAGTCTACAATATTCAGTTATGGCAGACTGAACAGACAAGACACCAGGGAATGCAAAGATAGGTGAACAGTTAACTGTAGAGAGGACAGGGTGCACCTCTATCTTTGTGAGAGGACAGAAAGTAGAAAACAGGAATGAATACAAGTAGGTTTGTAGATTTAACAGCAGGAAATTAAAGCATTTTTCTTTCCAATGTCCTTTACTTTATTGATTAAATAGATGTGTTTATCTGTAAAATGAAGGTAAAGGCAAAGGGGGATGTGGATAGTGAATTGGTAGGAAAAAGTCTGAAAAATGTGTAGTAATGAATAGAAGAGAGCACTCAAGAATCACAGAATGATTGCTGTGAAGCCTTAGAGCCTCCACGAAATAAGAAAGGCAACCAATTAGTATAATTGGCTGGACACCTCCTGGGTGGCAGATGTCCAAGAAATTTCAAGGGAACAACAGCAATAGCGAAACTCTATAAATTATTGTGCATGTATATTCAGGTACAGGTAGGAGTATGGTCCCAGGTGTTCCAGTGTGTTTGAAACAAGACTTGAGAGACTAGATGATAGATTGGAAAGAGTATCTGATCACAGGAAGGGAGATGAACCAGGTAATCACCCTGCACTGCATCATAAGAGTCCTGGCCTAGTAGGAACAGGAATAGCTATAATGATAACAATAATCACAAAGGCAATAGTGAACACATTGTCACGATCCATGGATGTTATCTTACGTTATCCTTCCTACGAAGTGATAAAGAGGCATTACTATTTTCTTAATTATGCAGGTAAAAAAGAAATGAAAACATGAATGCCTGTGAGAAGCAGAAACTCACTTATAAGTCCTTTAAGACAAGGCCCTTTGGATCAGTTTGCTGGGTATACTTATTGGGATATTTGTATTAGTGTAAAAGCACTTAGCTTGCCTTCCAGGTGGTGAATCCAAATGTCTACTCCTCAAGGAAGACAACCCAAAGCCACCTATTCAGTTATATTTCCACCTTCAAATTCAAAGTCAGTCCTCTCATCAGGTCTGTACAGTCTCCTTGCAACCAACCTGCTGACCAATAAAACCAAAATTCAAGTTATATATCCAGGGACATCATATATATAATAGCAGAAAAGGAACCGGAAACCCAAAACTAAAACCCCCATTTGGAAAAAGAAAGTATAAAAAACATACTGCTGTCATTGATCCAAGCAACTTGTCAAGTCCCACAGGTAGGGATTGTGGCAGTTTCCTTTCCTGGCTGTTAGTTGAATTCTTTGACTACCCATCAGCTAGACTCATTTCATGCTGGTAGAAGTCCCTTGTCTAAGATAATTTGGGGTTCCTGATCTTGTTCCTAGAGGATTTATGCTTAAATGTTCCATTTGAAAACTATGTTTTAGAAAAGCATGGGAAAGCCTTGAAGACAAGATTATATTAATTTAGCTCTAGTGGTGAGAGGAGGTGTTTAAAAGAAATGGATTTCTCTGAAGAAATATTGACAGATCATAAAGACCTAATGGAAACTGTTCTCAAAGAAGAATGAAGTACTAAAAATAGCTTTCCTACTTAAACAGAATATAGGGGGAAATGGCTATACCATGAACAGCAACAGATTTCTCCACCTCTATTGTGAAGGAAAATGATCTAGACCACAGTGTGAGAAAATAACTTCACTCTACAGAGAAATTTGACATCTGATTATCTCATATAACTAACGCACCTAAGTAATCAAAGCTGCTATGGCCTAAAATGAGTTGCATTTATGTGTCAATAAAATAAAGTGTACATGTGTTCCTGTGCAGGTGTGTGCACAATACAACTGTGAAAACCAAAAACAAGTTCTAGAAGTTAAGACTTTAGAAAGACGGTGTCTTGAATTTAGTCAAGTGGCTATGCAATATTTACCCATCTGAACTGCATTTTAAATTGTTTCCTGATTGCCTATTGTTTCTATTATTCTCTCTCATTTTTGCATTCTCCTAATGTTCTCTTCATGCATGCATGAGATTCATTCATTAACACCCTGAACTATGCCTCTCCTCTTTTCTTGTGCCAGTGCAATCAAGTTTTTATATGTTCGTCTAGCCCGTTACAGATATTAGGCATTTGTATAGTTCATGGTCCAGTGAATTGAATTAGGTTTTCAGCTGGTTGGTTTACTTATCCCTTTGTATCAGGGAGCTTTGGTAACTATATTTGGGCTCCTGACACAGGGGGCGTTACCTAAAGGAAGTGAAGAAAAACATGTGATTCAGTCAATGCAATTTTATGGATTGTAGGTTCTGTTTGTACATGAGGCTGGAGTTTTGTTTTGGTTTTTCCTCTTAGTAGTTCTCTCTCTGTACCATTTAATCACTTAATGCCATTCTGCATTCGCTGCTTCTGGAAACGGGTTTGACTCGGGAGAAAGCAGATATGGGTCCTCAGTGGCCTCACTTCTTACCCATGCTCCAGGGTGACAAAGAATCCACCCAATGTTGCTCATGCCTTAAAGCCTGGCATAAAAATTACTGCATGTTTCTCCAGAAGGAGCAGTAGGCATGAAAGAGGTTCAGATCAGTGACAGCCTGTACAGATCAGAGATAGAGGATTCCCATGCAGCCAGATTACTTGAAAGATATGAGTGTATGACATGCTAATCATCTCCCACACTATTGAAAAATTGGGAGTTAAAAAGGGATCCCAACTTGATTGAGATTAATCTTCTATAATTCCAGAAGAATGGAGGTTGAAATTATATATTGATTTATAAAAAGTGTGTTTACCTTAAATATGTCAGTCTATGCCTTGTCTTTCACCCATTGCAAAAGAAAAAGAAAGATCCTCAAATATTAACCTTCTTTTCATTCTCCCATTTTATATGTTACATATTTTACTTGTTGATACAAATTCAGTTGTATGTAGGAGCCCAATATATAATTGACAAAAATAAATGAGATTGGTAGGCCAGGAAGAATTTGACGTGGTGGCAATGCTTATGTGTGAAGGGGGCCCTAAGCATGCAGATTCTTCCCGTGGTGACAGCGGTTACTTAGTGTCTGCTAGTTACTGCATGAAGGGAATGCAGCCTTGCCACATGCGGCTCAAGATTTCTTTCTTTTCTTTTTTTCCGCAAGAAACCAGAAACACAACTTTGCATCCTCTTTATGTCTAAACTGACAATATAAAAACACTGTGAAAGAAAAAAATATTGTCAAAAGTTTGCATCTTTCCTTTTTATGCCATTTTTTGTTTTCTGCCTTATAGCATTGATTTCCAAGATTATGCATAGTATGGAAACATTTTTTACAAATATTGTAAGAAAGTCAAACAAACAAACAAAAAATAACCTGGGATGTCTCTGAAGTGCTGAAGGGGAGGCTTTTTTAGAGAACCCAAATGAATATATTTTCAGACTAATGGATAAAAAAGTTGTTCTATGGAAAATATCCTCACAGGGTTATCTGATCATAAATTCCTAATTGGGCAGGTCGAGGTGGGAAGTCACACTCCAGGCCCACTGAATCGCTTCCACGAGGGCACTAGCATCACTTACCAGGGCTCTGCCCTCGTGGCCTAACTACTTCCCAAAGAACCCACACCCACACTCTGTCACATTGGAGATTAGGTTTCAGCACATAAATTCCATGGGATATAAATATGCAATCTACAGCATGCAGCATAACAATTTATTTTCAAAGTTATTTAGACTTTTGTATTGTATCATATATAGTTGTCTCTTAAAAATAGCATCTATCAGCTATTCCACAGAGGTACTGTGCCAGAAGAAGACATAAAAAACATAGCAATCTAGATAATCACTAAACTTTAAAAGTATTTTTTAACTTTAAAATTAAAATTTTCTGTTTAAAATTAATTTATCTTATGGCATTCTCAAATTATCTAATCTCTCACTAGAAATGTAATTTAGCTTTACTAGTTAAAAGATAAATTTTAACTAGTAAATTTTAAATTTGAAAAGAATAGTTTTAGTAGCAAGATGTATTTTCATGGTCTTGTCTTAATGATTAAACATCTTATAAAACTGCCATTTTTAAAAATTGTATTAGCATTTATTTTATGCTGAATTTCCTCCTGAGCTTGAGTTTTTGTTTCTCCTGTTTCTTCTGGGGTATCTTTTCCTTTTATGCAACCTCTTCCTCCGGTTTAGGAGCAATCAGGTCTTTAATAGTAAGGATTGTTGTACTGTGGCAGGGAGAGCTAGTGAACAGGTTCATCCACCCATGAGCTCTGTAAATTCTGCAACACATCTTGGGAGCTTTGTTCACCTGGATGTGCTCAATGACCAGAGAATCTACATCTAAACTCTTAAACTCAGCATTAATCTCTGCATTTTTGAGCACCCGTAGCAAAACTTAAGTACTCTTTTGGGGCTACCAACCCTGCATCCAGCCTCACTGTATGGCCTGAACTCCACCATTGTAATGACAGAATAGGCACCCACTGCTTCCATAAAGTGACACCCTTCAGATGCTTCGCGACTTTTCAAATATGCATGCCCTTGACGGCCTTGGCAGTTTCCAGAATGTTCTTACAGTGAACATGAAGGTTCAAATCTCCTTATTTGCATGATTTTGTGGGGTTTACTGGGTCAAGTGAATAGTGAACCACTTTTAGGTGGCATCTCAGGCCACCTATGGGCAGAGAAACCTTCCATTTTTACCTGGCCTTCAGAGGCAAGCAAAGAATTCAGAAAGTACAAATAGTGAATGTAATTTAAGATACGGAATACTGGAGATTCAATGGCTTTTTTTTTCCTTTTTCTCCTTGTAAAATTATGTTTTTTAAGAGAACAGGGAGCAGACAACCATCAACTGATTTCTTCATCGTAATTATTACTAAATAAAATGCTTTTTATGAATGAAGACTGATTTTGTGACAGCATGATAAAAGCAGTATTGAGTGTAAATTATGTGCCAGCCATTAAATGTTGATAACACCTGTTCCCATAAAGGGGAATGAGTTGCTGTCCCTAGTGAGTGGACAAAATTATGCACCAACAGGTAAAACACAGCACTCCTAGTGCAAAAGGACTGACATTGCAGTGGCCTGGTTGCTCCACGAAGGAAACGCTGACATGTACCTCAGGGGTTACTGTTAATGAAATAATAGACATAGGCCAGTGGGCAAGGTGGTGGGCACCATTCTAAGTGGATCCAAACAACAGAATTCAAGATCGTGGAGTGTTCAGAGAACTACGTGCCTTTGTGTGTGTATGCTATTACTCTGTTGCAATGTATGGTGTTAGAGAGCTACGTGGAGTCATATTTTAAACAGCTTCATATGTCAAACCACATTTTATCTTGTAGGTAATAGCAGGGCATTAAATCAGTAGCTCCTAATCTGGGGTATGCATTGATTTACCTTCAAAGGTAAAAATATATAGAGAGATCGAGAGCCTAGAGATGTAAAATTTGAGATTCTAATTTAGTAAGTCTGAAATATGTAGTACTTGCAAATCAATATTTTTATCATAATTATTATTATTATTTTAGTAATCTTTCAAGTGGTCATAATTTGAACTGCTGGCTAAGAACCACATTATTTAAGGATTTTGTATCAAGGGAGCAGCATAATTAGCTGTTCATTTTAGGAAGCTCATTTTGCTACCTATATTAACAAAGCACTATTGGGGTATCTATATCAAAGGCCAAAAGACCAAATAAGAGGTTATTTTAACTGACCTAATTGACCAGGCAGAAAGCGATCAGTATATTAACCAAGGCCTGGGAGTAACAACTGAAAACAAAGGGAATTCATAAAGATAGTATCTATAGAACAAACATTTTTTTTTAAATGTTGGGAATGTGCAGGAGGGCTTATTCAAGGTAACTCTAAATTTCTGACATAGCTATAAAATTAAATGTGCAAAAATTAAGCTAATGTAAAAAGAATTAATTATATATTGCATTTAAAAAAACTTTATTTCTGTTACGTATAAGATGTGTGTGCTTGAGTGTGTGTGTTTGCCACAAACTGTGAGTGGGAATTATGAAGTAAGGGTTGTAGTAAAAATAGAAGAATCTGGATTCCCCAAACAACTATTATTTATCAAACAGTCAATTATGTTGTTTATTTAGTGAAATCTAGTTTTTAAGTTAACAAGACACACTGTAACTGAGCATTCATTTAGGTGATACCTGGGAGGGCACAAAAGTGCAGGTAACAATCAATATGTGTCTGCATTTGAAGGGAAATACACAGACTCTAGCCTGTTAACTGATGACATACTGTTGTCGATATTCAAGAACTAAGGAATTTGGTAAGGCAGGCCCTTCCATTCCAGGGACGGAGTGCTTTAGAATCCCATCATCCATGGCAATGGTTCCTGAAATACCTCTTCCTCGTGAACAGTTTCTGGTTTCATATCTGATTCACAGGAGTGCAGTATGTGTGGGCAATATGAGTTGTAATATTTATTGATATTCATCATGGCTTACTAGTAAATAAACTCAAAAGTAATTTTAAAAAGAAATAAATAGACATAAAAATAAAATATCACAAACGAATGAGATTTTCAACTTTTTTTTATTTTAATAAAACACTGTACGATAGTGTTTATTTTCCTTTCTGCTTAGGTTCCTTAGACTTAGAGGGAAAAAAGACAACAAGTTTTCCTTACAAAATTTCTTTATTATATGTTTAACTGTTTTCCTTAAACTTTTTTTTAGTAGGTAAAACTTTTATATAAAAGAATTGTGATTTTATGTTGAAAAACAACAGAAGGTTTGATTCAGGGGAGATGATGTCATTTATTATTTTTTAGACTTAGATTATTTTGTCTGGGCTTGTGTATTTACATTCAAAACTTGAAGATATTTTGAACTATGCCATTTACATAACAAAATTTAAAGTTGCATGTGCTCTTTTTATAATTGTAACCTAGATATTACTTTTAAAAAGTAACTTTATTCTCTAGAACAGAAAGTATTTTGCAAACCTCATCAAGGTCTATAGTAGAGGAATATATGAAGTGGAAGATAAGGTACTAAAACACTTCTCAGGCTTAAATAAAGGCAGATTTGACTTTTTTTGTTTCATAAATTTGGCATTCAGGATATTTTTCTAACAGATAATATCATTGCTAAACATTTTTATTGGAGGAATATCACATAAATTTTGTAAAATATTTTTTAAATGCATACAGTTGTATATGTTCTGAATTACATTTTTGCAAGGAATAAAAAAATTAACAGATCTTCATTAATTTTGCATTGTTTGATTAAAGTTCTTGCATTGAATGTGTGGACTAATACAAATTTGGTATGGCACATTACCACTTACTGTCAAAAACCATATTAAGTCACTGTGCTAGAGAGTTTATAACTACTTTGTTTAAATAATTAATTCATTGTTATTTGAAATCTAGGTATCCTAGTGTTGACAAACTTTTCTGTAATGATTTATATAATAAATATTTTAGGCTTTGTAGGCCATATGGTCTCTGCTACAACTGCCTTATATCAATAGCTCCAAAACAGTTAAAGACAATTAAATTAATTTCATTGTTCTAATGAAACTATTTACAGGCAGCAGGACAGATTTGGCCTGCAGGTACTAGTTTTCTGACCTCTGCTTTATGTTTAATGTGATTGGTCCCATTTTTAAGATAGAGAAGATGAATCTCATAGAAGCAAATTAACATAGTTAATGTTACTAAGCTGTGTGATGGGAAGCAGTAGCAAACAAGCTCGTACTATCTGCAGCCCAGTACAGAGTATCTATACCCTTACGTTTTCACTAGGATGCCCCTATTAAATTTCGTGATGAACAACCCAACTTAACCATTTTCAAATGTCTTTCCTATGTAAATGTTTTATATTCATTGGGATTTAGAGACATTCAAGTGATCACGTAAGTGAAAATCTGCAGGAATAGAGAGCAGAAACTAGACAATGTTACATGAACCAGTGTTTTTTAGTGACTTTTACTGTAAACCATGTCAACTCAAAAGGAATGTAAAGAAATTAGAGATGCTTCACAAGAGACCAAATACTTTTGTAATAAGAAGAAATATGGAAAATATTGTGTATAGTAAGTTAGAAAAATGAGGACGAATTTGCCTAAGGAAAAAGGGGTTCAGACTGACTTAATTGCAATTTTCAGTATGTGAAAATATTCATTTTAGAACAGTTTTTAGAATTCATGGCACTGGAGAGAATATAAACAGTGGATTTTGAATGCTTCAGCCAGCAATCATCTTTTCCTTCTTCTAAATACAGCTATTTAACCAGATCATTATAGTGTATTTTCTATTCCTTAAATACTTGAGAGAGTATTATTAAAATATGTCCAAAGAAACGCAATACTGAGAAAGATTTGCTACAGCTCTGATTACATAACTAATGAGATATGAAAATTTATACAAGCGAATTCATTGAGTTTCACATTTCTCATGTATAAAAGATCATTTTGATTCATGGAAAATTACATTTGCAATATAGTTATATCATGTTGTCACAATCTGCATTCCTTCCAAAGTGCCCTGATATTACCAATTACTGTTACTTTAATTTGTTTGCATTAAAGTTCACTCTCTGTGGCATAAAATTCTGTGGGTCTTGACAATTGCACAAGGTCATGCATCTGGCATGATACTACATGCCAGAGTACTATAAGGAGTATTTTCATTGACTTCAAAACCCCTGTGCTCCATCCATTCCACCCCGCCCTTTTTTGAACCCCACCAAGTACTGATCCTTTTACTTCTCCGTATTTTTACTTTTCTAGAATACCACATAATTGGAAATGGTATTTGCAGACCTGCTTTTTCCCACTTAATAATAGGCATTTAAGCTTCTTCCATGTCTTTTATTGGCTTAATAACTCATTCTTTTTATTACTGAATAATTTCTAAATGAATTGATTAATCTACCACTGTTAGTTTATCCATTTATTTATTGAAAGGCATTTTGATTGCTTTGCATTTTGAGATATTTTGAATAACACTTCCAGGAACATTTATATTCAGGTGTTTGTGTTTTTGGTGGGATCGGGGCCATGGGTTCTCAAATCAGTTGAGTAAATACCCAGAAATGCAGTTAGTGGATCCTGTGGTAATATTATATTTGCTTTTGTAAGAAACTGTCAAACTATCGTCCAAAGTGGCTGTTCCACTTTACATTCCCGTCAGCCATGGATAAAAGTTTCTGTTTTTCCTATGGCTGCAACAGCATTTGGTGTTGTCAGAGTTCTAAATTTGGGCCTTTTTAATAGGCATGTAGAGGTATCTCATTGTTGTTTTCTCCCAGTCTTTTTACTGCTCTTTCAGCTTATCTTTCTGAGACTCTGTCACTTTGTCTCACTATGTTTCCTCTTGAGAGTTCCACATCACTGTCACTTTGTGGACAGACTATGTTCCATTAATTGTTTTATTGTATTGTATTTCAATAATTTGTTTCATCTTAGACATTTCTTTATTTTTTCAGGAATGTCATGATTTATTTTTTATTTATTTAATTTTATTTTATTAAGGGATGAACTTTGTTCTTTTTTGATTTTTTAACTTTTTTAATGTTGTTCAATAAAAAACAGTGGTCTCCATTTTCCTCCCATCACCCCTCCCCCCACCCCAGCCATCCCTGCTTCCCACACTTGATCCTACCACCCTTTGGTTTTGTCCATGTGTCCTTCATAGGCGAGTTATTCAGATAACTGCATACCCTTTTCTTTTTCCCTTTTTTCATTTTTTTGTTTTATTCATATTCCATCTGTGAATATGAATTCATATTCTGGTAATTGCTTTGTTTGCCTATCTCTTATAACATATTTATAAATTTGGATTTTTCATTTGTATGGAATGAACAGTTTTTAAATATAGTTATTCTCTCTTTTTCTGCACCTAACTTCATTAATCTAATCATTCTGATCAGAATTATATCTTATATAGTGATTCAGAGTTCCTTTCCTATGGTGATTTTTGTCATGTCCTGCATTCAACAGGCAAGTTGGCCTATAGTTATATGTGGGTCTGGACCTCATTAGGTGTGTGACTTTATAGAATCATGGCCCTGAGGACAAAGGTCATTTATTATCTCCAGTGGTGTCCAACCCAGGATGGCTGTGAATTTGGCCCAACACAAAATTGTAAATGTAATACTTAAAACATTATTTTTTGTGATTACATGTTACCAAGCATTTAATGTGTGGCCCAAGACAACCCATCTTCCAGTGTGGTCCAGTGTGGACACCCCTGAAACCTCTTTGAAATTGGGAGAAAGAGAAATAGTGTATATGGATGTGTGTGTGTGTGACAGAGAGAGAGAGAGAGAGAGAGAGAGAGAGAGACTAGGAGAGAGAAAGCGCTGTCTCAATTTCTGATATTAAGGACTCAGGAGTATGCTCCCATCTTTCAGAGAACACTTTTAAATCCAAGAAGCCTCTCATGCTTCTTTTCTGACTCATAATCTATCATACCAATGTACAAGTTTGGTCCAGAAAAAAGTCCAGCCATTGTTAATATGCCAAGAATATTTTACATGGCACTGATGTAACCGGCAGCCAAGGAGAGTGGACTGGAATGTGCATGTGTGAACAATGACAACTTCACTGTACTAGTCAGTGGGGGCAGTTGACACCACTGAGTGAGCATGTGTACTGTCTGTCGCATTCAAAATGACTGAGCAAGTAAAGCAACAAATCTGCATCAAATTCTGTGTTAAGCTTCAGCAGTCCTGCATGGAAAGTATTCGGATGATTCACATTTGGATGATTCAGAAGGTCCCAGCTATGGGCAACAGGTGATTGGCAGCTTCATCAGGACAGTGGGATAATGTCCCCACTCATGCATCATGTCTCATGCAGAGTTTTTCATTTTTTTGACAAAACATCAAATCACCCAGGTGACCCAGCCCCTACTACCACCCAGATTTGGTACTACAACTTCTGCTTTTGAGAGGTAAGAGATTTCAGATGGTCGATGAGATTCAGGAAAATACGACAGGGCTGCTGATGACAATTGAGAGAACTTTTTGAGGTCCCTAGGGGCCTACTTTAAGGCAGACTGAGATGTCATTGTCCTATGTACCATGTTTCTTGTATTTTCCCTCTTCTTCAATAAAGGTTTGTATTCTCATATATATAGCTGGAAGCCTTCTGGAGAGACCTTGTAATTTACTCACTGTTTTATCTTAAACTAAGATTATTCTTCTTACATTTTCTCTTTTAATATTTTGGTTTTGATGACTTTGTGTTTGAGTGGCAGAGGTGGTCAGGATAATCAAATCATGCCATTATGTTTGGCACATTAACTGACCAGAATTTTCTTTTCATGACAAAAAAAAACATGCTTGCTATTAAATAAATTTGTTCATCTATTGAAGGAAAATCTTTGTAGAAAAATACCCTGTGCCCTGTTCTCCTTTATAGAAAGATAATATAATTATCTTGCTACGATGTACTATGAATTAGAAAAGATATGTGATGTAGCAGCTACAAGGTATATGAAGTCAATTATGGTGATTTACAGACAAATGGGAGAAAATGTATTTCGTTTGGCAACATAATGCCTATAATAGACATGTATTGTAGGATAATTTGCTATATCCTATAATTGTCCTAAGTATTAACTTACATGGTGCTGAAGAAACTACTAGCAGGTGAGACCTATTGGGTCAGCTGGGGCTTCGCTTCGCCATGCAGAGCTGTTTCCTACAGTACATTTTCCAGAAAGCTGTCCAGTTTTAAATTACACTAACTGTAGTCTTGGTAAATCACTTCACAGCTGAGTACAACATTTTCTAGCGACACTAACAATGCAAATAATAGCAAAAAAAAAAGTTATACTTTTCTACCCCAATGTTGCAGAGTTTAGCACAATAAATGTCGCCGTTAGCAGGCAATCTATCATTTTGTTAACACCCTTATTTGGACTAGATTACAAATTCTAACATTTCAGTATTTCTTGCATCCTCTAAATATTCCCAATGCAGCATCAACTTTAACTCTTTTAAAGGCTATTTTTTTTCACCCAGAGAGACAGTTTACTGGATTTTTTTCTACCTGATATTATGGTATTTTATCCTTTTTTTCATCAGAATCATATAAATATTCCTAATTTAAAATTTCAAATATCATAGTGTTTTTCATATCTCCTCTTTCATCTTTGCCATTGTTTCTAAATTGTATGGTCCAAGTTGCTTGCATCACCTTTAAACTATCTTAGCTCTCCAGATATATATGATCCAGCATAAAGACGAGTGCAACAATCATCTCTCTTATTAAACTTAATCCATGAGCATCTCAACAATTTTTCATTATTGGACGCTTAGTGTGTTAATTACATTAACCCTTGAACAACTTGAGTTTGAACTCTGTAGGTCCTCTTAGTCATGATTTTTTAAAAATAACTACATACAGTACCATAAATATCCTTGCTCTTCCTTATAATTTTCTTAATAACATTTTTATCTAGCTTACTTTACTGTAAGAATATAGTGTATAATACATATAACATACAAAATATGTGTAAATTAACTAACTGATGTTATTGGTAAGGTTTCTGGTCAACAGTAGACTATCAGCAGTTCAGTTCTGAGAGGCTCAAAAGTGGCATGTGAATTTTTGATTAGGCAGAGGTCAGTGTCCCTTATCTCTATATTGTTCAAGGTTCAATGATATTTTCTTTTCTAAATGCCCTCATATCAACCAGCTAACATTATATTCAGAAAGTTTAAACATGACCACTATTAACCACTTACTAGAATTCCTAGACTCACGCTTCTTTTGGTGGGACACCTAGTTTGTATTTCTTCATCTACACCACATGCAAAGCTTCACATAAATTCTACCATGCAGTTGACATTGGGTTAACATCATCTTAAGTTCGTGCAGTGCGTTAGGAGTAAATAGTCTGAGCCATTTTACTCAGTTGATTTAGAAAACTTCTTGTTCTTTTAAAGTTTTTCTCAATTGTCTTTGAATATTTTTTTAATTTTGTTCTACCAATATTTATGTCAATATCATTAATGGAACCAAAAGAAGAAAGATAAAATAGATTTAAGACTCTCTTGCTTTATCTTCTTTTAACATTTTACCATTGATTCCAAGCAGCAGGCCTAAGAATGAATTGCTCTTTTTTCTTCCCCATCAAATATATCCAAGAAAATCTACTCCTATACTTTGCATTTTTGTATGTGGTAGTTTAATCTAGGTTTCCACCATTTTAATGATATTCTTAAGGGTTTATGAAATTTTCATTCATTATAAATGATATTCTCTATCCACATTCATTAACCTTAAAATACATATTTTTCTAGAGATGTGTCTTAGATATTAATACTTTAAAATAATTCTTATTATCATTTTTCCTTCAAAATTGTATTTTCAGGATATTATTTTGTGGAGCTTTATAATTTTTGTATAATCTTTTGAATTTAGACTTTAATTTTATAACTGTATCTTTTCTAAAACTTTAAAAATCTTTTAAATCTAGGATAGAGTATATATGCTTGACTTCTCATAGCTTATGTCTTAGGCACCATTAATACTAACTCAATGTGAATTTATCCTTCTATTTTTTGTGAGGAACTAGTTAATTGAGAGTGAATACTGTGTCTTATATACTAATTATCCTCCGTGCCGTTTCAGCTTTCCAGGAAATAAAATGTTCTGTGAGATAAGAATGTGTTACAGCTATCAAAGCATTCATGCAAAGAGCTACCTATTGGATGTCTCAAAATGTGTGTTTTTTTAAATTAATGAATGAATCAACATCAAAACATTGTAAAGCTACCTTCTGTGATCAGATTGCCCCGATGTCACTGTGAGGTAAGTGTGGATTTAACTTCACTGATCTCACTTGGGAATTTATCTTCTCTGCGGATTCATATATTTTATAAATTTGGGAGAGCTTTCTATTATCTCTTTGAGTATTATTTCTTAATTATTCAAATTTTAGGACTTCAGTCTCATTTTCTTGGTTAATTGTTCTGCTCAAATTTAGATGTGGATTTATTTTACATGAAAATCGTATCTGGTTTCTGAGCTTGTGAAACAAAGAGACAGAGTTTAGAACACAGTTAAGTTCCCTAAAGTAACAGGTGAGCAACTGTAGATGCCTGTAGTGTTGACCACGTGCCAAGGGAAACTGGCTCTTTTCTCTGCCATGTAAGTTTGAGTTGGTATAATTCACGGTTCTGTAAACTGAGGACAGCCCAGTATCTGTCAAGTGTTAAATGCAGCATTATGTTATTACTGTTTTCTATTGTCTGAACTAGAAACTTTGTAAAACATTGGTCATTGAGGTTTTAAGGAAGATGGAGGAATTCTGGTGATTCACTAATAAAATCCATGCTTCTGAATCGGTACCAGGGAGTATAACTGAAAAGAGTGACAGCTTTGCCCAAGACGTGGTTAAAAGAAAATATTAAGGATCACAAGTTGCTATCCTGCCAAATTCAAGGCCAGCGTTCAATATAATATATGTTCTTTTGAAATCACATAAAGCTTTCTACTTTTCATTTCCCTTTTATGAGACATAAGCTGCAAAGCTTTGCAGGGAAACAAAGGAGACAGTAGCTAAGAAAAATGTCTTCAACTGAGAGAGAACTTTAAGATCTTTTTGCTCTATGTAAATTATCAAACTACCAAAATAAAAGGCAAGTATAAGAAAGGAACCAGGCATGAGGAATCATATAAAAGAGAGAAAAAAAGAGAGGCTTGAATGTCAGTGAAAGAAGAAAGGTAGGAAAAACAAGAATAGAGATTCAGAGTTGTGCTTAAAATGAGTAACAAGTCAGCTGTCCAAAAATTGCTTGGAAAGAGTTAATAGGTCACCCTCCAAGATATAGGCAGGCAGACGCTGAATCGCAGTGGGCATATAGTAAGTCCACGCACTATTCTAAATGCTCTGCACAACTATTTTATTGAATCTCACAAAACTGTAGGAGTCATATGTATTTTACCAACAAGGAAACTGAAGCCAGAATGACGATAATCCTGCTGAAAACTGTGTCGTAGGTAAGTGTCAGAGTCCAGGCTTAAATGCATTCTGTCTGGGGCTAATCCATGGGGGAACAGAGCAGACAGACAACAGTATTGCAGCGTATTTGAAAATAAGAGTCCACAAAGCTGCAGGGGACACTGAAAAACCAGAAACCAGACAGTAAGAAGGATATTTCAGGACAGTAAGGTCCTGGGGACCAGCGCAGGGACTGGGACAAGTTTGTAGCCCCAGACCCGGCGCCCAGAGCAGTCACTCGGTCTACCACGAACTGCTTGAAAGCAGAGAGCCTGCCGAAATCCAGCTGGGTCACCTCCTCCCTCCCTTCCCGACAGACCAGGGTTGGAGCAACACCAGCAGAGTTCTGGTCTCGGAGAGGGGAATAAGGGCGAAGAGGCAAAATGCACGGAGCTGTGATTACTCGCACAGTCTGTGGGCGCCAGCTCGGGAGAGCTGAGAGGCAGGCTCCGTCACACACGGACCCCGATAGTCACCAGGCTGCCTGGAGAATTGGACTACACGGGGGACCAGACTTGAGTAGGAGGAATTTATCAAACAGAGGGGCTGGGGAATCTGCTGTGACAGCCCCAAAGCTGACTCCCAGCCCAGCCAGGCAGAGACCCCAGGGTTAAAGGGAAAGCACAGTGACTCCATCCCTGTAGCACTGGGAAGGGAAGCGTTTGGGTCTAAATTCGCTGAGAAGGGAAGAATTTGGGCCCAGATTCACTGGGTGGAGGCAGCCTAGCTGAGTGGGCACCCCTACACCCCAGTGTCTAGTGAGGACCACTGGGGAAAAGCGCTCTGAAGAAAACCAGGACTCCCACATCGAAGATATTGGGGAAAGGAGTCAGACTAGCTGCTGGGACAGTGCTTGTGAGAAAGGCTGAGTAAACATCAGGAAGAGAGAAATGCCACACCAATCACTTCCCAGCCTTCTGCAGCCAACAGACCAGAAAAACCGGTTTGGCCAGTTTGAAACCAACAAGAGGTGTGGGTTTTTTTTTTGTGTTTTTGTTTGTTTGTTTTAAATGCTGTTTTTTAAAAGTAATCTTTTTGTTATTATTATTTTTAAAATTTTCACTACTGTTTTACTCTCCAATTGCTTTTTCTCTCTTCCCTTCTTTCTTGATTTAGTACTGCACACTTTATTTCAAATTTTATCTCTCCTTTCTTACTTCTCCTGCCATTTTTT